>VYZP01036920.1:0-31109 GCA_013400635.1 Hypocryptadius cinnamomeus
TTATCATTTCCAATTGATTGTGTTTGCCCTTCTTTTAAATACAAACCACAGATCCACCCTGGAGTAAACTCCAGGCCCAGAGGTGACTCTGTGCCAGAACCTGACTGTGCAACACCACCTTAAAAACCTTTCCATCTCATGCTTTGCAGAAAGCAGGGTGCAGGCATTCCAGGCAAAGAAGCAAGCAGAGGAATAAGCTTTTCCCAGACTTCAAAAAAACACCAATTCATAAAGCTGTGAGGCAGCACTTCTGGTTTTAAGTCTTCTCCCAAAAGACCAAAAGATTGGGGTTTTCATGATGAGCACCCACCTGTCCTACAGCTCCAAGACCTAAGCTGACCCTATTGTGATTGACTCTGCTTCAAGGCAAAGAAAGCAATCAAAATTTAAAATATTCTTTCCTGCAAATAGGACTGGATTCTCTTCCCTTCTGAGTATGAAAGCTTCAAATCCTGTGGAATGAACTCTGCAGAGCTACCTAAAGATGTAAGGTCACCCATAAGCCCAAGTTTCTACTGTTTCACAGCAGGAGTTTACTTTGCCCAGTGTGCAAGCAGCAGGAGTAGGATGTAGGAAGAGATGAGATGGATTACATTAGCCCCAAGCTGTCTGGAAGTAAATGTAAATGAAATCCTGTACCTAAGGAGAGGACATCCTCAGCTGTCAGCCTGCAGTTGTTAAGTCGGAGGACTTTTAACAGTTTCACGTGATGAAGATGGACAGTGAGAGTTTTCAAAGTCCCTCCCACACAACCATTCCAGGACAGGCTGATCTCTTCCAGCTCTAGGAGAAACGGCAGTAAAGAAGCTGTAAGGAAAGAAAAGAAAAAGCTTTTCTGTTTTCATGTTTCTGTACACCCTAGATATCAATACATCTTAATATTGAGATGTTTTCTACAACCAATACAGAATTACAAAGCCATGACAATTTGTACCTCACTTTTCTTATCTGTAGCTCGAGTGTAAGGACATTAATCTGCTTCATAGACCTGGATGATTTCTATATTTATATATATTACATAATTGACATAATTTATTAATTAATATTTCTCAGGGACCTGGGACAATTAGATGAAATGTTAATATGGTCTGTATAAAAGAAAGGGAAGGGAAAAGAGGAGAGGGAATAATAGAACAGGCAAATAAAAATTAAAGAAATACATGAAGTGATTAGTTGAATAAAATGTGCATTTACCCAACTCTGTTATATCTGCTGCACTTAGTGCACAATTATTTAGATCCAGATTCTTGCTGCTGGGTTTCTTTCCCAGTTTCTCCATGAACTGGTTAAATCTCTGCTCACCAGATGGTGACTCTGCTTCAGAAGTGAGATGTGAAAGTCCATCTGAGAAACAAAGAAATAGGGCCCTGGTTACCTCAGCTAATAAACACAAGGTGCAAAACCTGCCTGAGGCTGCCAGGTGAACACTTTAGGAAATGAATTAAATCTGACAATGAAGCAGGCTCTATTTTTCATCAGTGTGGACCAACAACTTGGCTGATAAGATCACTATAGATCAAATCAATACAAAAGTCTTCTTGCATTTTCATACAACATCTGTGTAAGTTAGGTCCCGCTTTTCTGGGCTTTGCAAAGCAAAAAAAAAAACCAGAAAATAGCAATCCACTCTCAGTAGCTGCCCTCTTATCATTTCCCCAAACTGACCCAGATCCCTTAGGACAAAGGATAGGGTTCTAAGCTTCACCTTCCATCTCCTTTTGAAAAATAGTTCCATTTTCTCTGGAGTGGATGTAAAGAGTATCCTTGTGTGTGCAAAATAATATCCATGAGGGATTCCCATTCCCTTCCCCTCCTCCTGCCCAGTGCCAAGTGATAGGAAACATCTGCTCCTGCTGTCTTCAGAGTGCTTTAGCAGGACAGGAGGACAGAGACCCATCTAAAATACAACAGGCCAAGCTACTGCTCAAAGCTTGGCTCTGAAACCAAATAAGCTCTGGAACTAATGAGCTGACTTCAGCACTGACTCTCACATTGCAGACCAAGAGAGAAGTCACTCAAAAGCTTTATCCTTCCTCAGCAATGTAGATCTAATTCCTTGCTTAGCACCTATCAAATCAGAGGGTACATCCTTGATAATGTTCCAATCAGAAGTAAATCCTGGCTAGAGGATGAACTGTAGGCAGCAAATACAGGATTCTGGCTAGCAAGAAAGTAGCTGATTTTCTATGAAATTAAAATATATACACATACACCTGTGTTTCATTATTATGCCAGCATTACCTTCTACAGAGAGATCTTGCTTTTCACTCTGATCGTCAGCTCCATCATTTCTTATTTCTGCTTCTTCAATTTCCCTTCTGTCTTTGTCTTCAGATTTCCCAAAGTCAAAGCCTTTGAAGAACTGTTTGATGGCTGAAGGCTGCTCTTTCCTTTTTTCAGGAGCACACTTCTTTCCTTGGAACTGTTTTATAACAAAGTCAAATGGGGAACTCTTTGGGTTGTCCTCTTCATGTCTATCCTGGCAGTTCTGGTCATCTTTCAGGGGATCAGCAGACAGAATTAGTGTGAATTAGAATTACAATTTAGTAATGTTTACTCTTGCTTACCTTTTTTCGTAATGGCAGATGCACTGAGAACTTGCCACCGTTGCCTCCATCCAACCACATATCATAGCCATGATACAAGAGTTCAAGAGCACAGCACTTACAACCACAAAAAGCTGAGGCAATGTTTAAAATCTGGCATTAATGTGTTGTCATAGCTGTATTCGTTAGAAATACAAAAATGGTACAAACCAATGTACCTTGATGTACATGCACAGTTACTGAGCTGTAGAGCAATGCTTTCCCTGGCTATGATTTCCTTCTGTAGAGAAGCATTATTTTAAACAAAGAGCATACCTGTCTTTTCCATGGGTACACCTGAGGTTCCCTTTCACACTTTTCAGTTTTTACAGCACTTTCAGGGTTTGTGGGATAGGTGAGCCATGACATGCAAACAAAACCTCACTCCTTTCCTTTACAGGAACTTTCCGTGCAGTTTCTCCACGTTTCTCTCAAGTTTCTGTCTTCATCAGTTTGACAGCAGCAGCTCTGCACAAGTGGTTTGCTGGCTCTTTCCTGATATCTCTATTCCTCTGTACTGTATCCCAAAGTCTGCCGTTCCTGGGGCTGAGAAGTCCATCTAAATGCTCCGATCATGTCCCAGCTTAGACGGCTCTCAAGGCACAAATCAGGAAGTGGCAGTAAAATCTTCGCTACTGCTCACAAACCACTGCATGCCCCCTAGACAGCTGTTGTTAGAAGAGGCTGAGTCACCGCAGAGATCAGATTACAAGAGTACCTGAAGAAAAGCTCTTTGTTTTCCCACCCCTTTTGTCCATACTGGTCACCAATAGTGCTGAGGCCCAGCTCGGTAAGAAAAAGGGAGGACTGACACTCCTGATCATTTCAGGAGACACAAGAAAAGTCACAATCATCTTCTGTGCAAAACGATGGTTCAACATTACAATGCAATCATTGGACACACCTTATGTATACTTCAAACTCCAGTACACTTTTTTTTTGTCTGTCTGTCTGTCTGTCCTGAGGTCTGATTTCCTCAATGGTGAACATCACAATTTCTGTCTCAACCATACTCATGGCCATTTAGGCTCAATCTCTTTAGCCTTGATAATCTTTTTCAGTCTGTGAAGTCTTGCCTTTTGCAGGCTAAACCAGACAAACCCTTCTCCCCTCCTGTGGCAAACTCTCTATTTCCCTTATCATTTCCTGCTCACCTTTGTCTGCACCTGGTGCAATATAATTTGTACTTCCTTAAACACAAGGGACCATCCACTGTCTGTATACAGTCTGTATACACTAAAGACATATGCAAACTAGAGTGATTCTGGTGGGGAATGATAAAGCTGTTAAACAAAACCAACAATTCCTTTGCAAGCAGCTGAGCAGACACCAGCCTGAGAAAGAGCTTCACTCAGGGTGAAACTAGACAAAGGATTCAGACAGGGTGGAATGAGGCACAGGGTGCTGCAAGGAGTCAACAGAATAAGATGAGAAGAAAAAGTGAACATCAGGAAAATCCTCTTGTCCATGAGAGGTACCATACTGGGAAACATTTACAGCAGCGAGAAATGCACAAAACCATTGTGGTCAACCATCCTTCTCTGTAGAAAAGGAGGGCACACTTCTATTCCCAAACAGAAGGATCTCCAAGTTGACTTTAGGTTTTCTGACACCAGGAGTGGCTGTCCTGTCTCTGTTTCTGAAATCAGCATCTCACTACAGAGCTGTATCCACAGCAGGAATTTGTGCTAATTCAGGTGTCCAGGCATCTCAGCTAAGCAGACAGTGGAAAATCCCAGTATTTCTGTTGGTGAAGAACTGAATTTGACAGTTCTTTGCTTGTGCTTAACAGCAGAGTGACTGGGAATGAAGCAGAGACCAAGCAACCTGTGTTTGTGAACATGTCCTGGGCTCTCCTGGCCCAAGATTTCTCAATGCCCACTGCAATTCAGTGAGAACAAGGAACGGGGATATTTGATAATCTCTGTCCTGTGAAGCTGGGGAAATCTTTAAGCATGTTAAGCACCAATTACAGTGGTTAGGCTGGGCTAACTCACATGCTCTGACATCAGTATTTCAGGTGATGTGCTGCCAATTCAGAAGTTCTTTCACCACTTGAGGCTGTTGAAAGACAGTGACAATACCCCAGGGCACTCTGACAGCATCCCTGTAATTCGGACAGAAGGGAAACACGGTGACCTGGTCTCCTCTTCCTAAAAATCAAATCTTTACCTTTTTTTACATCAGCTATGAGAGAAGAGGTGCCAACAGGATTATCCCCCCAAAAAAGCAGGCTAACGAGAGTGAGGTGGCTGCACTAGGCTGTGAACATGAGCAGCACTTTGCAACGGGCCAGGCTGTGGTGCTGTGAACATGTGATACATCACAACAGCCAGGCCCAGCCATGCCCTGTTTGCTGCTCTGTCCATCTCCTCCCTGCCACACTTCTGAACAGGTGTCCTGCTCCTGTCAGAGCCCTGTGTCTGCTTCCTGCAGCGTGTCATGGACAGCACAGGGCAGGTTTAGCTTTTGGAGTTTAGAAATAATAGACGCCTTCCCCTTTCTATCCAGTTAAATGGCCTGTGACCATCTGCCAAGTGCTCAGTGTCACTCTTGTTTATATCTACTCTTCCCTCTGTCTAGACCTGGGGCAAGGTTAGGAACAGAACCAATTTTGGAACAAAATAGTTTAAGTTGCATCCCACACACCATCCATCAGGGAGAGATTAATGTGGATTTTTGTACTTTGCCTCATTGTGACTCCTTAATCCGGCATATATTCCAAAGAAATAATGCCATTAGAGGATTAGTGCCACAAGTTCATTTGAAAAAAAGGATTTGCAAACACTGAAATCCTATATTCTATGTGCTTAATCACTGAGTATCATTTTGGGGATTTCCTCTCCCTTTAGTAGTGTCTCTTTCAATGAAACCCAAGCAAATCAGCAACTCTGTTTTGGATGGTCCTTATTATCCACTAAAGGAAAACAAACCCCAAGCATCTGGTTAAAATAATAGTGAGTCTAAACACACTGGACTAAACCCATCCTTGCTGTTGTATAATCACAGTTACATCAGGGAGGCCCTCGGCCCGATATTTGTACAGAATGTAATGATTTGGGATATTTATCTGTTAGAGATTTTTGATAATCTGAGTGCTGCAGCACTTAACAGCACTGTGACCCTTGTTTGCTTCCATGGCAGCTCCCTTCCCCAGCTTTGCCTCTGCAGGATTCACTTGCTTGGCCTGATTTGTTAGGGAGCATGGAGCAAGGAATTGGTGGGGCTGGAAATATGTTCATTGCCCCATGGCGGAGTTTGGCAGTTCCAGGTGTCACACTGCTGACTCAGAACACACGTGCCAGGAGGTGCCGCCCNAACACACGTGCCAGGAGCTGCTGCCAAGGGAGGGTAGGGGAAGAGTGGCTTGGTCCAGCCCCAGGTTTGCTGCCCTCATCTTTCCCAGCCACATGCATCAAACCATGCTCTCCACAGCTCTCTCCATCATCTCTCTCCTGCTCTGTCCCTTCCATTCATCCTCTGACTTTGACCCCTCATAACTGAGGCAGGGGAATTCAGCCTTGCCCACACAGCTGGGAATCCCTCAGCTGGCAGCGATGCTGTGCTGCTTGTGCCAAATATCTGTGTCACCCACTAATTTGATGCTGACTTTCTTTATAGCCAGGTGATCCACAGAGCCGCAGAGATTGGCTTTAGGGTGAGACAAAATCCTTCAGAAGAGACTGCACACACAGTGGGATGGAAGGACCATTCCCCAGGGAATGCCTGCCTGACCTGAAGGGGCTGCACACTTGGCAGGACAAGGCCAGGTTCAAGGCCAGGTTGGACAGGGCTTGGAGCAACCTGGGAGAGGGGAAGGTGTCCCTGCTTATGGCAGGGGGTTGGAACTGGATGAGCTTTAATGTCTCTTTGAACCCAAATCATTCTGAGATCCTGTGATAGTCTTGCAAGGGCTAGTGCTGGATGAACTGGTTGTGTGCAGAGCTGTGTGACAGCCCCTGTTGTCACCGATGTATTACAGCTGTAAGAATTCCAACCTTTGCATAATCCAGTGGGAGCAGCTAAACACAAACTGTAGAATTCTAAACCATATTCTTTTTTTCAAAGCCAGAATTTACATTACCTCCTATTAAATAGTAGTGCCAACAAGTAGATTTTTCCAACTACTAAGTCATATTCAATATGCATTTTGAATTCCATAAAAAGCAAGACTTATAGATCTATTGCACAAAATGTACATTTATACACACAGTGGAGATACTTTTAACACTCAGATATCAAGTTACTCCTTTTAAAATGGAGCTACACAAATGCAAACTTAACTTTCAGTCTCTATTACAAGATACTAGACTGATAGAGAAGATTTCCAGTCTGGAAACTTCTTTTTGGTTGAACTTCTGTCAGGATTAATCCCCTTTCAGTTAATCATTTACATGAATGGGCAATCTGCAGAGTTCATGCAAGGCCTGCAAACTATATTAATTACTAGAAACCTAATTACAAATCAACAGAGTCACAGGATCAGTGTTACCTCCATACGGTACCATCTGGTACAATGGAGCTGGATAGTTCAGCAAAACTCCCCGTTACATTCTGTGGAACCTCAACCTCAATGTGTGTAGCCAGAGAGAGCAAGTTTATGCAGATATAGAAGCTGGTTATAAAGCATTTTTAGGGCCATCCTTGATGACAACATCCAATCCCTGTATTCTGGTTGCTGTTTCAAAAGTTACTTCCAAACAAGTATTTGTTCAACACTTTTCTTTTTGAGTGAGATACTAACGCTGTCACAACTTGCCTTTCCACATCCAAAAATACCCTAAATCCATACAAAAGGTAATGAAAAAAATCACTAAACAAGCAAATATGAAAACATGTCTACCATAAAATGCTTTCATTAAAGGTATTATGTGTACTGTGATTTGCTTCACTAATTATTATTCCAATTTAAAAGCTATGTCCAGAAATTCCATAAATGACAGGAACATGGGACAGTGCAGCTTCCATTAAAATTTAATTTTACCAATACATTTTATCATTCAGCAAATGGCCAGTTTGAAAGTTTTGACCAAAACCTATCAGTCTCCTTTTATACCATGTTAGCCGAACAAAAATTCAGGTCTTTAAAATCTCAGCTTCTATGGTTTTACATCCAGACTTTCTAAACCATTTAGATCCAAGGTCACATAAAATCCAGTATTCTTTCCACAAACAATGTTTGGACAATTGACTTTTCAAAGGAATTTTCAAGGGTTAGCCATATCTCGCCTTTGAAGTTCACTCATTGGCTTTTGGAATTGAGATCAATCACACTAAATAAAATTTAGTAGCTTCAGTTTTGCCCAAAGTTTGCCTCCAGTTCTCCCTGATTAATTTCCAGATTTCCCTTGGGAATGAGAGAGCTATGTAATCCACCTAGTCTCTCCAAATTCTCTCAAGAATAGTAGTAAATGTAATGCTTTTCCACTAAACAACCAACCATGTTGCAACCTTTTCCCTTTGCAGCATCTGTTGACCTTGTCAGTGTGAATTTAGTACAGGGCAACACCAAAGGTGGGCACTTTTCAGTGTCCTGCAACTCAGGAAGGAGCAAAATCATCTACCCTGCAACCAAGGGGTTGGGGAAAAAATTAACTCCCAAGGAGTGTTCCAGCTTGAAGGACATTCTGCACAGCTGGTCCATTACTGTGACACTCACACAGGTTTGCCTGTTCCCTTTTCTGGTTGGTTTTCAATTTCTTGCGGACCAAAACCCCATTTCTAAGGCAGTGTGTCACTGTGAAGTCTGGTGGTTTTTCTAATCCTAGGACACAGCTTCTGTACAAGCTCATTCTTGAACTGGTCCCAGACTTCCTAACCCACCCATCAGACCACCCCCTCTTTACTTTGCTTCTGGCAGTTGTGCTCTTCTAGATTAGACCTTTCTGGAGGAAACGTGGAAGGAAGTGAGGTTTAGCTAAAGACTCTGATATGTCTGAATACAGATTTCATGTTGGAAAAAGACAGACTGACCTGTGATAAATAAGACATTTATCAAGTTCTGTCTCTGTTCATTTCATGATATATCTCCATTAAAGTGGAGATAAGTAGATTTTTATCTTGCTCCAGTAAACTTGATAAGAAGAAACAGGGATTATCACTCTTTCACAGATTCCTCTCTTAGGATGGACAGCATTTAGAAAGAATGGATTAAAACCTCCTTAGGCTCTAGTTTAGCAGATTCTCTACTTCTACAAATCCATCCCAGCACTGCATTTTGGTAACCGACATAATTCTTGAACTGTCTATTAATTATTAGACAATTATTAATTATTAGACAAATTGTCTAATAGAATTTTTACCTTCCATCTTTGAAGACCATAAATCCTGTCAGCTGAGCTATGTCTGCCACAGATTTTGTCAAAGGGGAACAAAAGGGCAAATCCTGGTACTTCAGGAATTGAGAAAGATGGGTAGCAGTTGACATTTCTTTGGAAATTAATTGAATCTCCTTGTTCTTAATTCAGCTTTAGAGTAGTACCCAAACTGCCCAAAGCTCATTAATTTCTGTTCATAACTAATTTCCTACATGTCTCTCTGTCCCTCCTTTGGTGCTGTGCCATTTTTCCTCAGGTGAAGACACCAACAGGAACAGGAATGCTGAGGGACACACAGACCACTGTGTGATACAGAAATGCTCTCCTGCCTGATGCCTGCAACATCCAGGCAAGAACAACTTGCTCTTCCCTGGAGAGGAACCACTGAAGCATCTTTATGAACTTTTTATCACAGTTCACTACAGCACACAGCAATCCTGCTTCTGTGCCAGAATCCAAGGGCTACGCGTGTGAGATCTTGTGAAGCAGTGTTTCCCTCTCCAAACTCCCCTCACTAGGTAAAACAGGAAAAAATAAATATATAACCTTATTATATTGCTGGGTTTGTTTCTACCTCAGGAAGTAATTTTTTCTGATGATGAACTTTTTGAATCATGTTTTCCTGAAACATGATTCACGTGGACTAAAACACCCGACGAAAAATGGATGCTGATTCAAGTTTTTGCTTTTATTTATTTGGCCAACCCCACAACTTACACAGCATTTGCTTCAGCCTCACCCAGATGATCTTGAAAAAATTCCAGTAAAAAAGCTTTTTTCAAGACTATCTACTCATTACGTTTCAAGTCACAGGCAGCTACAAATTGAGTGGACTAAACACAAGGTGAAAATGGTCTTTAAACCTAGAATGCTCCTTTGCTTCCTTGTCTGCCTGCACATGCAAAGATTTGGACAACCACATGAAAACTATTCTCAGTTTATTTTAACTGGTCTCTAATAATTTAATTTTTTTAAAGGAAGACTTAAAATTATTTTTAAAAACCCAGTAGTGGATTTTTAAAGCAATATTTCTGAGTGTGATTTTTTTCTGTATAAAGAAAGTCCAGGCAGCAACAAAATAGCCACAATGGGATTTAAAACAAAAATATTTAGAGTCACAGTCACTTCAAAAAATTTAAATAATTCCACATTAAAACCAATATATTTTGTGTTACAAAAAAGAATTTGTTTTCTGTGAGGTTGTGCAGAGGTAGAGCAGAATTACACCCCTTTGCTAGTGATAACACTTCCCTGAGAGTGATTTTCAATAGGAATGCCCAATTTGCCCCAGGTTTAGGCACCGTGTTAGTGTTTTAGAGAGAACAAGGGGCAATATTTTGTTGTTGCAGTGAGCACCTGATGAATTTTAGGCAGGTGATTAAGGATTAACAAACACCCCACCAACTGACACAGATATTGGAAGAAACTAAGCACTCCCTGACATTTCCAAACTTGCCATTTCTAGGCATTGGTTCTGAGGAGCCAACTGATGGCCAGTGAGAATTAAAGAGTAAATTGCCGGCTTGAGCAGTATAACCAACTGATCCCTGTGTTAGCCTCACAATATGCTTAACAGGATTTCCACCTTGCAGCTCCCCCCAATCCCATCAGGTACACAGCTCTGGGGTGTCACACTTCTGGGATGACTCCTTGCCAAGTCAGAAATCCACCCTTTCCAAAAATCAGTATAAATAGGTAACACAACAGGGGAGAACTGAGCAATTCCAAACCTTGTCTTGTATTTCTTGTTGGAACAGGAAGATTTTAAGTGAATGCATCAAGCATCTTAAAAGCTAACAACAGCTTAGCAGGTTAAATGTGAAATAGGTTTATCAGCTCAGTGTAGTGCTCTTCATGTAATTATGTTTTTACAGCCTGGTTAGGGGATGGTATTGGAGAAGAGCTTGTGATGTCAGAGTGGGGAGGGCTTAGGAGCAGGGATGAGAGCTAATCAAGACAAGTTCAGTTTGTATTTAAAGTAAAGTCAGCGTTAGTTAAGGCAGTTTTTGACACGTTAATCTTGATGTGTTTTAAAAGCTGCCAAACACATTAGTGAGGCAGCCTGGAAAGAAGACTCATAGAGAGGGGACACGTTTGGATGCTCATGGTGGCTTCACTGTACCCAAAACTAAGGTCTGCACATTAGACGTAAGTATACATGAAATAAAAAGTGCTGGGGTTTTTATGTAAATGGTGATGAAACACCTGTTAAGTAATACCAAAAGGTGCATGATTCTTCAGCTTAAATAGGAAAGACTTGTCTCACAGCAGAAATGGAGCAGATCAAAGCAAACTTGTTTGTGGTGACTTAATTTAAGAGCAGCACTTGAGTGCACAGAGTAAAGCTAGGAATAAGCAGGGTGGTATAGAAGTAAATTATGTGATTAACTCAATTCTGATTTCTCAGCAATCTGCTGTAGGTATTCTTATGGGTAAATAATTCCGCATATTCAGGTGCAAAACTGTATTTCTAATGACATAACTTGATAATTTTATAAATATTTTAAGATCTGTTTCACAAACACAGGATTTTATTTTGGGAAGGCTTGTCCTTGCATACTCAGTACTTTTCTAGAAGATTTGGATTCAGATTGCATTGCTTGTTATATATGTACAAATATTTCCTTGTCTTGTCTGTCCATAACAAAATATTCTTAAAAGCTAGATGGTTATTAATATATTTATCTTAATCTTTGTGCTAATTTATCTCTTAAAGTAAAACAGAAAATCTCAATATTTCATAGTTATTTCCTGGTGCAGTGGATTTTCCAAATTAGCGTGCAATCAGAATTAATCAAGGTTATCATCACAAGATATATTTGGCTGCTTTAGTCTGATGTAACTACATGAGATTTAGCCAGTGAAAATTTTGGCAATATGTGTGTAGACATCATAACAAACTCCAGTGCTGGCAGCTTTGTGGAACACCAATGTACACAGTAGGACAAATTCTAAAAAAATATCTTAAGGTAATAAGGGTTCCTTACATTTTGTTATTATCTGACTAGGTGGGCAGAATTAGCTGTAGACTGAGAAAGGCTTGGGCGCTATTGCATTGTGTATGGAGTGAAAAATTCAAGTTCCTTAGTTAGATAACATGTGAATTTCCAGACCTCCACAGTGCAGCAGAATATGGAAAGAGCAAGAGAGGGAGGCAATCCTACCTCAAGTAATTCTCTCATGGTCTGATACTTCAGGCTGGAGCTGAAGATGTTCAGTCTGTTTGAGATGCTGATTTCTGAGCCTGTTCATAGGGTCAGGTGTGCAATTTTGAATGCTAATCTCACAAGGGACAGAAGTTGTATTAAAACCTGTGACTTCATACATGAATTTGGATAATAATAGCGGGCTTAGTATCTGACATCTGTGACATATATATATTCTAACGTACCTGCAACTATTTTTTAAGATGTGTATGCACTGTATTTTGCTTTTTAATAAAGAAACCTGACCTGAAATGATTATTGATGGAAACCCTATAATCTTGATTTACCTTAGTGGTAGAATTTTGGAAAATTTGAGGGATATTGCTGCAGTATTTAATATCCTAACTGAAAAGGGCAGGTATCAATGATTCAGTACAAATTTTCTAGATTCAAACTCTTAGTTAGCCAGTTAATTTAAAGAATTGCTAAATTAAAATAGTTTTAAATAGTCTAACTAAAACTCATTCCTCTTCCCATTACCTGGTTACTTTTGGCACTGAGAGAGTTGTCATTCACACTGACATTTCATGTAAAAGTGAGACACAAATCCCACTAAACTTCAGCTGTGTTTCATTTGGAAACACCAGCCTGGCCCTCCAATGATCAGAAAGCTTTCTGTCCCACAGTTTCCATTTCCAGCATTCAAAAATAAAATGAAAAAGCAACACATTTATTTTTAATGCTTTAAAAGTAATAATTATCAAAAAGTAAAAAACACAGAGTTTAGTTTCCTTTTAATTTACCCCACTTTTGCCATATTTTGCAATCTCTAGGCTTCTGAAAGAGTCTAAGAAAGAGGATAATGTTTCAAGTGTCATCCCTAATTATGAAATAAATCCACAAGGAAAACAAATGACATCATGCTTTTATCTCTGTGTATATAACTGATGTAATAGGAAGACCCATCCCTGGTGAACATCTCCCTGTTCCAGTTTGCCAGGATCCAGGGTGGGTGCACAGTGTTCTGAGTGCACGCACACACTTTCTCCACTATTTTCATTAGTTCTTTCTTAGCTATTGTACTTAGTTTATTAACAGGAGTTGTTAAAGCCCTCAGAGTGATCCCAGAGGAGCCTTTGTGTGCTGCCACAAACACAAATAAATCTCAGCTGTGTGCTGTGCAGAGACCAGTCCCGTGGTGACAGAGCCGAGCTGTGAGGGAGAAGCGCCCGGCGCAGTTCCCACCTCAGCTGCAGGCTGTCCTGGATCTCTGTGCCTCAGTGCCACATCAAACAGCAGGAATTCAGCTCCCTTTTCCTCCACCGTTTGTCTCTGTCACCTCGCAGAGGTGGCTTTGCAGGCCCTCTCTGTGCATTTGTGCTCAGCACAAAGCATCTCCACCTCTGGCTTTAGCCCATGCCTCAGCCTGAGTGCTGCCTTAGTGGCACACAGGAACAAGTCTCCCCTTGCCCACAGCCATTCCAAGGGGAACAAGATGAGCTTTTGTTATGAACCCATCTTAGATCCTGAAGGATTGAGTTTGCCAGCACTAAGCCTTGACTACTGGCTGAGAACAGCATGTTTAAAAAAAAGAGTGACTTGCTGCTCATAATTTCACCAATCAGCTGGCTCAAGAACAGGCAGGTCCTGTCTCCCAGCCAGTGTGAAGGCATGCAACACAAACTCTGCTGGCTGACACACACAGTATAAATAGAGTTATTTTCCTTTCTTTAGGGAATGTATCGTTCTCAATCCAGTTTTAGGATTACACTCTAATCTCAGTCTCTGAGCAGTCTGTGCCCACATATCTAGGATTAGAATTTAGCCCCACAGCCTCTGCAATAGCACCTTGCTCCAATTAAGAAGACATATTTCATGCTCCTTTATGATGTAATGCTAGCATACTTGCTTTTATCCTTTCCAAAAGATGTTTATTTTGCTGATTGTGGATTCTGGAACAATTACAATCTCTAGTTTTATGACCCTCAGCATAGATTCAGAGAAAGAACCCTTCATCCAACAACTAATAACATTAAGACTATTAATAATATTGGAATATTTATCTATTTTTTAAAACAGCACCTGATTTCTCAAGCAATCAGGTTAGCTTTTTCTAAAAGGGAAGCCAATGGAAATGCAAATGAGATTATTTATGTCTTCATTCATAGGTTTCTCTCATAAGCATGAATACATGTTCATATTGAGTGTTTGACTGATTCAGCTGACAAAAATTTACCTGAACATTTTAAACAATACTCAGCTTCTTCCAGTCTGCAGAGACACTGTGGTAGTTCACTAAACATGGACTTTAAAGAATGTTAATTCCATGTGTTTGATGTAAATAAAAGCAGTATTTGTAAATAAAATCTCAATGTACTTAACTAAAAAAATGAGTCTTCCAACAAGTCTATATTATATATGACTAAACCATATTTTGCCAATGCAATTGATAACATCAACACATAGACTGCTATAGACATTTTTAAACTCTTGCACGATTAGATTTGCAAATGCTTCTGGTTCATGAAGTTCGTGTCTTGCCACTTCTCATCTAATAAATTGAGACAGAATTAGTCCTGGGTGAGTGGTTCTGCCTGCTGCCAAGAAGGGTTTGCTAAGGGTAAGACTCTAAAGGCAGAGATTAACTTGTCTTCATCCCTGTAATGTGCTGTACAGCCAGGATTTGTGCAATAGGATCAGAGCAGAGCCATATATGAATCTAACGCTGGACAGCTGGTGTGTATGAATTTATATGAACCCTGATGCCAGATTTTGAGCTCCTCTCAAATCCCAGCTAATAAATGTATCAGAAGTGTACTTTCCCTGTTCCCTCACAGATCCTCCTCAGCTGGTGTGGTTTCTAATATGTGAGTTGTTATGAAAATAGTATGAAACTAAACTACTCTAAATTTGACCTGCAGGTCAGAACCCCAGCTAAGTAACTGAAAAAGGTGTTTTTCCAAATGGAATAACATGGATTAGTCAGGTTCAGTACTTCCTCCTGACACAGAGTTACATACAAATCTTTATATTAGGTTATTAAGCTATTTATCCCACCTGATTGTTTCAATACTTCACTAACAGGAAATTCAGGAAAATAAAGAAGTAATTTAATACATATAACACACACACACAAAACATGTCCTTTAAACTAAGTTTGAACCATATGGATATTTTGCCATTCAACTTGCAGAAAGAGATTAGAATTCTGGTGGAAACAACATCTCAACTTTATATTAGAAATACCAGTTATTTTTATGTGTCTGAGAAGAAATTCAAGATAAGTTAGATAGGATTGATGGGCACACTAATGAAAACACCAGAATGATTTCATGAAGCAGCTCCAGTGAAAACCTCACTAAGGAATCAAACCTTCCTTTTGGCTTATGATGATTCAAAAACTGGGTCAGTGGAAGCAGTAAGCTACAGCTTTAGTGGAAGAAGATACCAAAGAACTTTTAAATCATATTATTCCATGAGTTTTTCAATACTGTATCTTTTCCTTGTGAAACCAAAAGACCACATTGTCTGCCTTTGCAAGGATAAGCTTTTTATCTGATGCTCTTGTCTGAAATGGTGGTCTGTGAATCTTGGTCATCTGGTGGATAATAATTATCAGTAAATATGGATCACTTTGCTGTGGATGCTGCTGTAATCAGTACCCTACATTCTGGGAAAAATGCCAACATTTAAAAGAAAACCTCATATTTAAATAGGAGTTTTAAAGAAAGTTCTTACATAGTTTCTGCTTCATCTCTGAAAGGAGGCAGTGTGAGACTGCCTGTCAACAGCCACTGTATCATCTTCACATCCAACACAAAATCCAGACTTATTTTGGGAACAACAGACTACACAGAGTACACCACAGTGATACTGGTGCTACTGGTTTCTAACCACTTACTGCTGCTTGCTTTTGGATGGATGTCTGCTAGAACAGGCAGGGTATATGGGATCCCACAGGAGGGATTTGGGCCAGAACAGATGGCTCTTTTCCCACCAGGTTTTCCATGATTCTACAATTTAAAGTTGCATCATATAATTTTAGTCACCGGTATGATTTTAGGGGGTAGCGTAGAAGTTCTAGGAAGGCCTGACAAAGAAAATGTCCTTTACTTGTGTGTCTTTTTTCCACACAGGGACATTTCTCCAGGAAAAAAAAAAAAAAAACAACCCACAAAAAAAACCAAACCACCACATTCACAGCTTTGATTTAGACAGGAGACTGACATATTCTAGCAGTTCCTAAAATGCAAAAGTGGCACAACTTGTCATCTGAGAGACAAAAATGTGTCAGTATTAAAACTGACTATTAATTTTATTTTTTCCCTGATTTACTAGAATAAAAAGGTTAAAACCTCTTGGGTCTTTTATCCATTATGTTATCTGAACCTCTGATGGTTTCTTTGCACCTTCACAGAATCACAGAGCAGTTTGGAATGGGAGACCTTTAAGGCCATCCAGTCCAATGCCCCTGCAATAAGCACTGACATCTTCAGGTAGACCAGGTTTCTCCAGAAAAAAAAGAGCCAGATAAAGGACAAAGGCCAAGCTGTAAGAAGGGCAGCATGAAGTTTAACATTTCAGTTTGTTTTGCAGACTGTTCAATACAAAGTCTCTATCCAAGAAAGAAAGACACCTAAATGGCTCACTGAACAATATGGTATGGCAAATACCATCATCCTGGTTACAATCTATTTTTTGAGCTGTTGAAAAGTTTAGTCCAGCATTAAATCGCTTTAGTCCTGAGCTTTAAAATGCTTTAGCAGCTCAGAAGCACTTTGGCAGCTCAAATGCTCTTCATGAGGCACCAGCATCCTAAATCGCTTTAAGTCTAAAGCATCCTAAAAAAAAGGAAATGGAAACATGTTCAGATACAAATGTCAAGAACAAAGGCCATGGTGCTGGTCTGGGGTTTGACACACTTGTCTGTTGCCAGGAAGACCTGAATCTTGGCCAGCACAGCATCCAACATCTACTCTTGCAAATGTAAAGCACTTGTTATTTTGAGAGAACACTGGTGGTATGGTCTAAGTTCAGCCTCTACTTTCAGTGTAAATGGCTGAAATTACTCATTTGTTTACCTTTTGGTAAACTCATTTTGAGACTAAGTATCTCCCTCATACACAGAAATGGTAAATTCCTTAGGCCCGTGAGCTAGATTGGTATCTATCACTTAAATTATTTTAAACTCATCAATTGGTCAAAGGCAATAAACAAAGTTATAATGATACATCTAATTTATAAATGGCTTGGGTAATGAAACACAGGACTTCACTTTTATCTCATTTTTGGATAAAGAACATTGTTCCTGTCTTTGCATTTCCCCCACTGTTACCTCTACCAAATGCTGGCTGAACTCCTGGAGCTGTAACTCTATCTGCAGGATGAGAACACTTCAGCATTACATCTTCCTTCTTTCAGAAGACAGAAAGAATTCAACTCATCAGAGCTAAATGGGGATGGAAATTCATCTCCTTACTTAAAAAAAAAAAATTAAATCTAATCATTTGCTGTGCAAATCTAATGTGAGATGAATGTACAGATGCTCCTGCTGGTGCCTTTGGAGCCAGACTGCTCCCTCTGCCAACTCCTCAACTCAAAGCATTCCATACAGGATAGCTTTTTAACACCTAGGCTCTGGGTTACAGGACTTGCTTCCTTTACAATTATTAATTATGTATATTTTAATTACATATATAAATTTATCATTAATCTGAGTCTTTGTGGTTTTATCACTGTTTTCATCACTACAAAACATGTTCTTTTACCTTTTTTACTTCATTTTGGCAGCCTTAAGGGGCTGATGCCGCTTGGAACAGACAATTTCTACCATTTATTTCCATCTGTTTCACTTAGTTTACAGTAGACAGGGCTCCAAACTATTACAATTCTGAAATGAAAAAAAAGATGCCTGCCTTCCTAAATATGAGCACATCACTGCTGTCAGACACACCAGGGGCTGAAGGCAAAGGCTTGGGCTTAATTACCTCCTTTTGAGTAGATGTTATTTTCCAGCACCCTGATTTTCCTTGTATTGCACGATCCAACAACTCAGTGTAAGCAAGGACAATATTTGCATTGTCCTGAAAACTGGAAGTTTCTACATGGAAAACACTACAACCCACAGGCATGGAAGGGTCCAGCTGTGACTTGCTCAGCTGGGAAACAACCTGCATAACCTTCTCTGTTTCTCATTGTTGAATGTCTTATTCCTCTCTTTGGTACTGCTGCTTCAGCTCTTTACAGCAGCAGAGTTGTGGCTGTCTCCCTGCAGCATGACTCCCCGGGAGCACATGAGGAAGATGTCCATGCTGGGGGAGCAGGGATCACTGGAGGAAAAGCACCTGTACCGGCTGGCAGGAGGCATGGCAGCAGGAGGTGAGCAGCAAGGAACCCCACTGCACACGTGCTTATGGCATTGCTGGCATCTACAACCTACAAGAAACAGCCAGCAGCAGGTCTGATGTCTTTAAAAGGCTATTTCAAATTCATTTTAGGAGTGACTGCAGAAATATTTTGCTTAAGGTAATTAAAAATTAACACAGAGGGCTCCTGGAATTCAGTATTTGATTAAGAGATACTGAGCATATGGAAGACAAGTAAACGGCACACAAGAACTCAGAACAAAAGCCACAGCTGGACATCATGATGTTCTGGTTCACCATTGTGGGCTTTTTTTTTTCTAGAGCTGCTTTCTCATGACAATGCAGGTTCCACCTAGTATGATTTTTCTCAAAATGAACCCATATTAGAAATTAAAACACTCTCAAGCAGAGAACTTAACATCCATGGCTATCTTCTGTTTCACAGTATTATGTACATTATTATTCATTGTAATTTGTCCTTTGATACACTTGACTGAGCACATCCTATTTATTTTTACTGCAGTTTGATTGAATAAATCGACATTATTTAAACGAAGTAGTTCAGGTGTCAGAGAAAACATGTTTTCAGTTGCTGCTATTAAAAAAAAAAAATAGGTGTGTATTGCACTAGAGGAAACAAAACAAAACATTTTTTTCTGGTAAGGTTATACCGCAGCCAGAATCACTTCCTAATTTACCCCACTGAGAGCAGCACTGTGTGTGCCTTGCAGAACTGCGGCAGCGGCAGGAGATGCTGATGAGGAACCAGCTGATGGCAGTAAACCCGCAGCTGATGGGGCCGGGCCAGCAGAGGATGCAGGCGATTCCCGCCCAGTTCGAGCCGCGACTGGTGGACAGGTACCGGGCATCAATTTCTGTTCCAGCACTGCAGTTAATCGCTCTGTGTGTGCTTCCCTGGGGTTGTAGAGACTTTTGGTTATTCTTAAGTAAACGATATCCTCTGCATATCTCAATGGGTTTTTTTCCTCTCAGAGATCTGCTACCTTCAACTGAGATGATGGCCTCAGCTGACCCTAGACAAATCCACATAGCATCCCACCTGGGACCCACAGTCCCACAGCACCCCAACATGCCAAACCTGTTGTCCAACCGTGTCTACCCTGGCCCAGGTAACAAAGCACCCTCTGCATCCTGAAAAGTGGGATCATGTGGATCAGAAAGCCAGCTGCACCTGCTAGTTTTGCATAAGTTTATTGGTAGTGTCAATAACAGGTTAGTTTATTTTATTTAGGAAAACAGTCTCACTGAAAGAAGGCAGCCTGCTCACTAGAGATTCTAAACTGTGCCAGTTTAAGTCTAAGCATGTTCATTCTAGCCTTTGTTAAATACAGTTCTCAGAGTCTTTGCATGTTTTTGTTCCCTCCTTTTCTTTTTGTATTTTCCAAGCATTTTAATACCCAAACGAAAGGCTATAACTAAAAAAAATAGCTCCTCATCAACACTTTTACACTACATTTTACTCTTGCTCTTATATGAGTATTGGCTGCTTTATACTGATCATATGCTCTAATGGTAATACCACATGCCACTTAATTCATGTAGGGTAAATACAAGTCCTTTTTAATAAAGGCTCAAAATTAGAAGGCACAGCTCCAAGGGGAAGGCTGGACACCCCAACTATGGCACTCATGTCATGCTGCACAAAAAATTTACATATTACTTTATCCAAAGTCAGCATTAGAGTTTTTCTTTGAGATGAGTGAATGTATTTCCAATGTCATGTCAATACACCAAGAAAAATTTCTGATTTCACCTTCTTTCCCTGCCTTAACATGGATCTCAAGAGGAAATGTAATTTAATATTACACAGCCTCCAGGCTGAAAGCAGTCTTGAAGGAGAAGGTTTGTTTTGCTCAACTGAGGGCTATTATTTTCTGAGCAGTTATATGTACTTCAAAGGCATATGTCACCAAATAAAACCACCCTTTGTGGTTAATGGCAGGTATTCCTAACTACAGATCTGATCCTGAAAACACCTGATGATGGACTTCATGTTCTTGCTACATATTGCCACCAAAACAATGACAACAAATAGGATTTAACTCGAAATCCTATCACCTTCCTGGTGAAGCCCACAGTTGAAGACTTAGTTTTTTAAGTGCCTCTGCATTGCTTTGGGGGTTATGCATTTGCATAACCCCCAAAGCCAGTGAATTTTGAAGATTTTTTTATTCCTCTTCCCTCTAAGGATACGGCTTTCTGCAACCAGAATCCATGGAAGCTGTGGCCAGAAGACAAGAACTGGTTCAAAAGCAAAATATTGCCAGGTAATCAATAGCAAGCTTTGCTCTGAGGTGAATGCCAGGATTAAAGCAGCAAAGTGATTGACAATGTTTTTCAAGTCACCCAAAGAAGCAGAAGGCCCTTGAGTATCAATTAAGGCCTGAAGCTACTGACTTTCTGCTTGCCCTATTTTGCTTTTATTCCTAAAATGATGTCACAAAAATAAACAAACCCCTTAGCTCAGTTAAGGAAAAGAACAAGCTGCAGCCACAGCCCTTGAACTGCAGATCCAAACACCCTGAAGTTACAGAAGTTCAGAAACAAATTCAAACTTTGCAGCTGTGTGATGTCACACAAAACACTTTAGGCCTGTAGCTGGGCCCGTGGGATGAGCAGCTGTGCCTCCACCCTAGCAGGGTGGGCAGCTTTCCTAGTTTGACCAAAGAGTTGGAATAGCAGAGTGACTGTAGAAAGTCCAGTTATTTGTACCAGTTTCAGTGTAGTCAGTAGCTGGTTAAGAGACCAGCAGTGCCCTCCCTCATTTCCACACCATTTCCACAGAGGAACTCTAACCTCAGCCACTCCTGCACTGGCTGCACTACTCAGTGGTAGTGCCCCTCACACAGTGAGACTAAGAGCAAAGAACAGCCAAGTTCTGTACATTCATCTGAAAAGAATTATGAGGGAAATGTTTTGAGCTCTTAAGTCAGCAAAGGTTGATCACTGAACTCATCCAAGCTTGGCAAGATTTGCATCAGCAATGCATTTCCTATAGCTCTTGCCACATGGCAAAAACCCTGAGAAAAACAAGTGAAATAACAAGCAGCAAACATGACCATCTCATACACCCACAGCCACATCAGAGCTGGTGCTACCTATTCAGGTTCTTCCCTCTGCCCACCAAACAGCAAAATTCCAACATGAAACAACTCACCTACACCTTAAAAACCTTTTACCCCAGTTTTTAGCCACCCTAACAATTTCCACCATGTTCACACAATTCTCTGCAGCACAGGTCACCTTTAGGGCTGCACTTGCTCCTTTCAGATGTTCCAGAAACCAGGTATTGACAATCTCCTTCACTTGGTGTAGCTGTGCTGCTGAGCACCTGGCTTCAAATCCTTGTTCTCCAAGGGACTCTGCCTCATCCCAAAGCTCTCTTTGCTAGTCCTGACAGGAGCAGACTATCTCAGCTGGAGGAGGTGACAGGAATGTAATGCTTTCTGCTGTTTATTGCCACCTCAAGAGCTGCGTGGGAGTAATGACAATCAGGCAAATGTACAAGGATACGGTACATAGACAAAACACTTCCTCTGTATATCTGAAAGCAGAAAATCAATAAATTGGAGGTTGTTTCAAAGATTAAAAGAAGGCAGAGAAAAAGCCCTGAATGGTGTGATCAAATAATTCCTTCTCATATCAAAAATCTGTATAGATAGCTTTTGCCCAAACTGTTTTCCTGACAATTTTACACTCTCCTGAAGATCAGACTCTCTGTGACCTGTTATACTCATTGCAGTGTTAGGAAAGCTATCTTGATGCACTTTAAAGTGCTTTACTTCAGGTTCTTTTCCAAAGATGCAGAAATCCCACTGAAAGCTTCTCAAAGCTCCTCTAGGAGCTTTACCTTTCTGTTTGATCACTGGCCTGGCTCCAGAGAAAGCTGATGCAAAGGTTGGTACCGCAGAGACAAACACTATTACAAATACAATACAAATATTTGTATTCTCTGTATCCCGCTGGCAAGCCCTCCCATCCACTATGACAGGAACAGGAAGCTGGCACAGACTCTGGAGCATTCATCCAGAAGAAAGGAGATCAGTTGAACACTTCCCACCAGGATCTCACCCTTTCACACTCTCAGAACCATGCTCAGGTGCCAGGCACTGTGGAGGGTTACTCAAGAGACTTAGCAGTAGCTTACTCTGAATAGATGCAGAGGTTCCATAGATAATGTCATTCTTGTTCTTTATAATTTACAATATCACTGGAATTCTGCAGTTTTCAGTACAAATTTCTGAGTGATAATATAAATCCATTATTTTCTTTAGTCTTCAACCCTTATGACTCTGGAGACTGTTTTCCAAATGTGAATATAATCCTCATGTCTGGATTGCCAATATGCAAATAATACTTTTTTGTCTGAAGTATTTTCCAGAGCCATGACATGGAAGACGTGTTTTCCCTTTCTTTTAGCTTACTATCTGTATCTGACAGCACACTAAATACAGCCAGGTTTGCCATTCCACCTGCAGTTTGTACCCTTCCACACACAGCAATGTAGGGAGAGACAAAACAAGCAGTACTCTTGCCTATCGTTTATCTGAGTTTTATTCTGCTGCTGAATAAAAAAAAGGTGATGAAGGAACCGAGCTGCCCTAACTGCTCATGCTCTGTGTGTCTCTTAGAATGGAAATGGAGATGAGTGCTATCTTTCAGCAAAAGGAAATGGAGAAAGCCCATCGGAAAGGACTCCTGGGCCTGGAAGCACCTTTCCTTTACCACGGGATGCCAGCGGGTCCCATTGCTTTCCGTGGCAGGCACAGGCTCCCTGAAGGGCACCTTGCCAACGACCTGTATGTCCATCGTACCACCCTGGATGAGATCCATGGCAACACCGTGCTCATGGCAAGCAGCCCGTACCCGCCAGTCACCACCCTGCAAAGGGAGAGGGGGCGCCGCCCGGGGAGAAGAGCTGGAAACCACAAAACTGCCGAGGGCAGTGCCAACGGCACAAAGAACCAGGCAGATGACAAATCCACAGACTCTGCCTCAGCTGCAGTGGATGAGGAGAAAGAAGACAAGAAGGAAGTAGAGGTGGAGGCACCAAACAAACACGAGCAGAGCAAAAACCAGACTGAGCCAGCTGTAGTTGCCAAGAACTGCAAAGAGTTTGAACAAGGCTTGAGAAAAAACTGTGCTGCTCATGAAATTCCTACTGAAACCACCAGCTGCAGCAACACAAATGAGAAGGAAGCCAACAGCTCCTGTGCTGCTTTTGATGACAAGTACCTGTACCCTTCTGCAATCCCATTCTCAGCGTTACCATATGGATTTCCAGTGCCCAACAACCCATTACTACCTTCAGGTTTGTCAGATCTCCAGATTAGCGTGGCATGTTGATATAATCTGGTTTTATTGATTTGATCTCTCAATTCTTCCCTCTGTTTTAAGTGAATTTTTGGTATGGTAAAAGTCGTTGCAACTAAAAGTAGAATTCTAATGCTGCAAACAGTAATATCTGTATTCAGTTCATGTTTTAAAAAGGAGTTTCAATTAAAATAAACAAAATTGCTGAATGAAGTTGTGAGTTAGCCTCTCTCTTCAGCCCACAACTTTTCCATATGTCCTAACTCACAGTAGGCAGTGAGTTAGTGAGTGACTAGCAAAGGCTTGGATCCATTCTATTGAAATATTAGTCAAATTAAAGTAACAGTAAAGTCTAAAGAAGAAAAAGCACTGGATAATGCACTCATTAGAGGAAGTCCTGCAGCATGATTTGTATGTGTAGTGACTGGTAGGTACAGTGCCAGCAGTAAACAAAAGAAGCCACCAAAAAAACCCCTTCAGAACCAGGTTCTGCTCACTACCTGGTGATTTTGTGTCTAGGACTCCTCTACCTGCAAGTGACTACACCCTGCTGTTCATATATTAGGTTCTGAAAAGGTGTAAAATTTCTCATTATAACAGTAATTTCCTCCTGATTTGCCAGCAAAATTCTACCAAGATAACTTCTGTGTTTCCTCCTGAAAGGAGCCCATGGCCTGATCCTGAATGGAGAAGACATTTCTTCTGTCGAAGACATTCGCAAATGGACAGTTGATGATGTGCACAACTTCATTGTCAGCCTCCCAGGCTGCTCGGATTATGCCCAGGTGATGATAAACATTCACCACATTTTCAGGTCTTTAGGACCATCTAGATTTAAATGTCACTAAGCAAATGTAAATGTGGGAGTTAAAAAAAATTACAAATATAATAGTAGTTTTCTTTGTGCAGTTAGGAGATAAATACAAAGATAAAACAGTAAAATTATTACTTCTTCGTTTTATGCCTTCATTTATGCCTCAGAGTTAAGCATGAAAAATAACAAGCAAGGTGTATTTTAGCACACTATGATGTGTTTTATCACTTCATCAGATATTTAAAGATCATGCTATTGATGGAGAAACCCTTCCACTGCTAACAGAGGAACATCTCCTGGATACAATGGGATTAAAACTCGGGCCAGCATTAAAAATCCGCTCTCAGGTATGGTCATTAAATGTATGCCAAAATAGTGAGTCACAGAGACATGGAAGTGCCAGAAGATGACAGGAGGGAATTTTTCCAAACCAAAGCACTTTTTTTCACTGGTAAGGTAACTGCCACAATACTGGGAGAAAATAAATTACTCCAGCAAAGTTTTCTTTTGCTTCCCTGCATGTTACCATGGCACACAGAGAGACAGTAAGGAATATGACATTTTTCAGTAACAGACTCTCCCTCTCTGTTTGCAGTTTTCTGCCCTTAATTTCATTCACTAATATCAACTCTCTCTGTGTTTCTGTTGTTGCTGGTTCTTTTCCTTCTCTTTAACCCCTTGTACTCTCTCACTCTTCTCTCATTCCAATCACCTGCCCCACTCCTGGCTGGTAGTTTGCCTCCCTGGGTGCTCCAGCACCTTGGGAGCAGGAAGATTCTGCTGGTAAGGCCCAACAGTCCTATGATGGGTATTGACAAGCTCCTTCCACAACCTGGGCCTAGAAAAATATGAGAGATGAAAATGGAAAAGATTTCTTTCACAAGAATTTGATAACCCTTTGGGAGGCCTGGGATGTCCCTGGCACTGCTGAACCAGAGTCAGGCCTGATGTTTAATGGCTTTAACAGCAAGTAGTAATTGCTGCAATGGTGCCTTTGTCTTTAAAGGTGTCCCGACGTCTGGGCAATGTGTTCTACATGATGAATGTCCCTCTGTCCGTGCCCCTGCCTCCTGCTCCAGGAAAACCCTCAGAGCAGCCCTCTGACATGGCCTCCCCTCTGCACTGCAACAGCAGCGGTGACACCCTGGACAGTCCCTGCTCCCAGGACCCAGAAACTTCCCAAGCAGTGGAACAGATGGTTTCAGAAAGCAGGGAAAATCCATGTGACACAGCTGGATCCCAGGCTGACTTCCAGATGATTGCTTTCCAGAAGAGTTGAGCTAAGTCCAGGACACAACATGTTTTTAATAATCGAGGAACCTCTAGTTACAAAGTGTTTGAGAAGAAGCTACAGTCTGAAACCTCTGTAAGGCTGGGGCTGAAGGAAATAAGATGCCAATGCAGCATGGGGAAGTGTTGTATGTGAAAGGCATTCAGAAGTGCAGCTACAGGTTAGTGCAATTACTTTCAAGTGCAATTCATTGAAAAGAATACTAGTAAAGTTAACAGGTAAATTGAATTTTTCATTGAAGTGCAGAGTTATCACTGAAAGCTGTCAGAGACTCAGAGTGCACTGTATGTGTGCTCCAGTGGGCAACTGAGAAACTATATGGAAAGGTCACAGCTTCCAAACATAGCTGACTTCTACTTCTGTTGAACAAAATTTATACAGAACATTCATATGGTATTCATTGGGATAGTATGGAACTGCCTACAGAATATAGAGAAATATACCCCAGACTCAGCAATTTGAGTTAATCCATTGCTGCTCCAGAACTAAGCCTTTCTAAGTGCCTGGCAAGGATATGCAGCTTATAAATATACACAGATTGAACATGGAAATACCATGCGTGACAGCAACTTTAATTTTTCCAAGGCACTCTTATCACCAGGGCTGGAATTTGCTTTTTGTGACTGCAAGCTGAGATAAGTCACCAGCCTCTGCCACTAAGGCCAGTCACTTGGGCAGTGACATTCCCTGCAGACAGCAGGCTCAAAGCCACCTGGTTCCTGCCAGCCTCTGCCAGAGCACCCTTCCCATTGGCTCAGCTGGGCAAGCCATGGAAAGCCCTTCCCTCAGCAGCACGTTCAGTGTTCTTCACTTTGGAAGAGGCCATCAGTTTAGCCTGAGAGCTCCCTGTTCTCTGGAAGAATATGATTTCCCCTCACTTCTGCTATGGATGAGTCATTATATCACACCAAACAAGGACATGAAATAGAGCTTTTAGCTAAGGACAAATCCCCAGCATTTATTGTGATTCCTGTGTGACTTATCCTTGCTCCCTTTTTAGGGGTTTGGTCCTACACTGGTTTTCCAGGCAGACTTTGGAAGTCAGTAATCTTTCATTCTCCTCCCTCAAGAACTCTTCTTTACTCCAGAGGACACAGAAATATCTTTGACAAAATCTAGTTCTGAAATTGAGGGTTGATAGATTGTGGACCTCCTGTATGTTGCTACTTTAGATTCTCTCCCCTTAGTTTAGTTTGTGTGGCCTCAAGTACTGAAACCCCAAGAGGTATGAAGCTGTTTAGATGGTGAGTGGCTAAACACAAGGAGGGGAAGTATTTCCATATTCTATTTTTTTACTTTAGCCAGAGATAAATTGTTTTATGTCTTTGTTATATTTGTGCACTAGACAATGTGTGATTAGATGTTTGCAACAGCAGCCTTAGATGTCCATCTTACAATCCTGTCCAAACTTTGCAGCCTTTGGAGAAATGGCAAATATCTATATTATTTTTAGCATATGAAAACAATTTCTAACGTATCTTTTGTACAATTGACAGTCATGTTGACCGTGTCACTTATCTGATTAAACAGAATTAATTACTTGGTTTCCTAATGGCATTCTACCTCCTCTCTGTGTGAAATATTCGACTCAATCCACATGAGACCTTCTCCACCCTGGAAGAGGAATCTCTGACACTGTTCAGGGAAATCAGGCCAGGAGATGTCGCTGCAAAGCCACTCGGTCACCTGCTGTCCCTCCGAAGGGAAACGCAGCACACCTGAAACACCGGGGACATGTTAAGGACAATGATATGAAGAAACTTTACTTGTTTTTCTAAAGTAACAGCAGAAAAGCTTGACTTCAACTCCCATATGCCAGGGAGGAAGGATTGAAATGTGGTTCTGAAGAGTGTGATTATTTTTGTAAATGGGTCAGACAATGTCAAAAGCTGAGCAAGGTGGGATGCAAAGTTTGTAGTCTTGCATTACTTCTGCAATTAAAAAAAAAAACCAACACCAA
This sequence comes from Hypocryptadius cinnamomeus, assembly GCA_013400635.1. Lineage (NCBI taxonomy): Eukaryota > Metazoa > Chordata > Aves > Passeriformes > Zosteropidae > Hypocryptadius > Hypocryptadius cinnamomeus. The sequence continues at coordinate 27,813 of VYZP01036920.1, forward strand.
ACATAAGATCCTTTGCACATACTGCCCAAAATGACAAAAGGAATTACTTCATAGCTTCCTGTACTGGGGGAGATGTGCTGCAACAGCCAAAATGCAATAAGCCATGAACGGTAAACAGCTGTGAAGTGAAATAGGAAGGAAAGGGATTTACCTAAACAGACATGATAGATTCTATTTCTAATGGAGGAAATACCACTGGTAATGAATGTTTCCTCTCCTACAAACACTTCTGAGAAATTGAAAATAACCGGTAAAAATAATTGAATGGTACACAGAATCAGTAGACAGACCAATATTTCCAGAGGTTGATGTGTTTTCAGGAATTGTGTTTATATGTAAATATCGAGGCCTTACTGATTCTCATGTTCTTTTTGGACATTTATTGTTTATTCCAGCTGCAAGGGGGTTCAGGTATCAACTGCAAGTACCTAAGAAAGGTGGCAGAACTCTGCCTCCTAGTAACTTTCTGGTGCCTGTGCCACCACTGCATTAATTTTTTTCTGCAATGCAGCTAAAATCACAATGGGATGCAGATGATATGTTTTAATACATGTTGCATCGTTAGAAATGTTTCATTTAACATCTATTGCTGTATTAGTCCATAGCAGTGATGCAGTTAACAAAGAAGAGAATGTTTTTATGAGGTGTTGTAGAAGTTCCTGATTTTGTCTGTATCTACAGTAAATGTGTGGGCTCCTAGGGAAAGAGACTTCAATTTTTAATTTTTTTTTTTTAATAGTGCCAATGTTAAAGACAAGATAAATAAAAAGGTATAAAAAACATAATGCAAAATGGTCCTGTATCATAAATAACAGATTTAGGAAAGTCCTGAAGAGGAAGAAATGGCTTGTCTTTCCTACAACAACCTGGGTTTCTGGTCTCATGTAGGTTGCAGATGATGATGATGTGGAATACAAAATCACATGGACCTATAAAGATAATTCTCTGATCAATTTCCCAGGTGAAGAATCTCTGAAAAATTCTATAATATTACAAAAGTCTTGCAGAATTCTCACCAGGTCCAGTCAGGCAGTCCCTTTAATCCAGCATACAAACAAAAGAACAGGCACATAGGTTCACAACGTGATGGTATTTCAAACTGACCCATACCCATGCCACCAGCTACTTTATAAAACTTTATATTCCAAGACTTTATAAAATTGTGATTCTGCCACAGAACAGTTTTCAGAATGTTAAATTATCCTTTGAGTGTGAAACAGAAAAAATAACCCTCTCTGGTTTTTAAAATCACCTCTAGTTTTTAAACTCTCTAGAAATTTATTGTATTTTCAACTTTCTAATTACCCTCATACAATGTTGATTGGTTGTGCAGTGTTTTGAGTCACCTTCAACATCAGAAATTTTACAGGAAATCATCCAAAACTAGATACAGCTCTTGTTTTGGTACCTTGCCATGGTAATGTTCTACCTAAGCCCTTTATTATTCACTGGAAAATAACAAGTCTACTTTATGAGGCTGAGTGTTCATAGAATTACAGAATGGCTTGAGTTGAAAGGGACCTTAAAGATCATCCAGTGCAAACCCCTGTGTTCATCAGGGTTCAGCTGCCTCTGATGGTTGGCTTTGATTAGCTCTTCATGCTATAATAAATAGCTGTAGCTTTATTGCTATGGCAATTTCAGTATAATAATATATGCTATATTGAGAGAAAAGCTCACCTCTCCTTTCTCATTTGTTTAGGCTTTGGGGGTTACTGCAGTTGCCAGGCTCCTTTCTTTCTTTGGGAAGGCTTTGCTCCTCCTATCACCTGTACTGAGGCCACAAGAACTACTCTGTTGATTTGGCCCTTATGCTGTACTTTCCTTTGTCCCATTCCCAAGTTTACCCAACTCTGTTTTTTTCCAGACAGACATTAGTTATGCTACTATCCCCACACTCTTCTTGAACCACTAATTTCCCTGTGGATAAGGATGCAAATCTTTAATTCAGCCCAGAGTAAAGAACAACCTGTTGTCAATGGTGTATGGAGAGTGATGCAGTATTTTTCCTTATAGCATAGCAAAGGCATGAATAGGCATTTTGATTTATCAAAATTTAAAACCACATACAGCATCTCTGTGTGTGAATTACTGACATACAGCTCAACCAACCAAAATGGCAAAACAGAAAAAGCGCCACTGACCATGGAAAAAAAGAAAGCACCAAACCAACCTGGTTCTTTGCTGCAGCCTTGGCTCATCAGCCAACCTTTGCTGATTATCTTCCTGTTCCAAGGTTCTGACAGCTTTGCTGGAGGAGCACTGTGCAGCTGAGATTTGTGGGACTCCAGCAGTCCCTGAACACTGCAGTGGAAGGTGGTCTGTAAAGCACTCCCTGGCTTCTAGTTCAACCTGTTAAATGGAGGGATGTAAACTCAAGACTTGCATCCTTACATAAAAAATATTTTAAACTCAAACACTTGTAATCATAACAACAAATTTATGATTTTATAAAACAATAACAATGTAGGTTTTTTTAAGGCTATACCTTAAATATTATAATCCTTATCCTCTCTTCCTGACACTGGCAAAAATATAAGCAAGCCCTTTTTATACAGACTTTTTCCTAAAACCACAGCTGGTTCTTCCAGAAAATATATTGATGTATTTTTCATTTATGTGTCCATGTACATCCTCACTGACTCCAGCATGGTCTGATTGACAGTGGTCTTTGTAAAGAGCTGATGTGCCAGCCCATATCAGGAGAGATGTATCCAGTTACTCACCAGTTACTGCTTAGATGAAATTATATTCTTACAGCGAACAAAGGTGATATTAGAAATAGGTGCAAATTACAGAAGAACCAGAGAAATTAGTTTTTAGTTCAATTAGAATTTTTGTCTGTTATGTGTACCTAATAATTCTGGGTTGTATAGAAATGCAAAGGAACTTGCAAGAGTGGAAGTATTTAAGAACTTTCTTAGTGAAAGATAATTACGGAGATTCATCTAATAAACCTTTGTTGTTCTGCTAAATTAAAAACTAAGTGGCTAACTAAATATTTATAAGCTTTTGAGATGGAAGTGACTCAGGATATGTCTACATTGGAATATGTTTCTGAGTTATGACTCACGTATTTGTGGGTGGATTTTATCTGAACCTTCCTTGACAGTATGTGATGCTGTGCAGTACAAGGCCCATATTCTTTATATTCTGAGCCCATTCACTGTTGAAGCTGACTGGATGAAAAGGGAGGTCACTCCAGAGCCTGCAGCATGCTACCATCGAGGATAATCGAGGAAATGGCTCCCAACAGGTTGATGGGGAATTTCCTTCCTTCCTTCCTTCCTTCCTTCC
>VYZP01036921.1:0-21332 GCA_013400635.1 Hypocryptadius cinnamomeus
GCTGGGCGGGGGGCGCCGGGGGTTCCCCATCGGCACCGTGGTCAGGGGGTGGGGGGCGGCCTCTGGAGGGTGGGCCAGGCGGGGGGGCAGCCCCCCCTTGTCCCCCACCCTCCGGAGGCCGTCCCCGGTGGGGTCGCACGGCGCTCCCGCCTGTCCCCAGGCGCCGCTGAGGCGCTCCCGGCGTGCGAGTGTGCACAGGCATGCGGCACGGCACTCGCTCCCTGTCGCCCACCCAGCCGCTCCGTACAGCAGGTCCCGGGGTCTCTGGAGACCACCTGGGGACCCGGTGGGCTGTCCCTGCTCGCCCGCTGTCGCCTCTTGCAGCCGGCTGAGGTAAAAGTGACGAAAGGACGGCGCCCCGCAGCGCAGCAGCGACTGCCTTTACCTGTGCGTTCACCGGCTCCTTGGCAAACTTTGGTGTTGGGCGGTGAAAATCTCCATCGTTGCAGCCAAACTGGCTTGTTCTACACTCCCGTGCTAGAGACCAGCTACCACCCAAAGTGAAATACTGCCGGCGACCGCTGAATCGGGTACTTAATCACTGGATCCACTTCCCAGCATGGGTGATGTTTTAGGTAGTACTTTAGGAGTACTTTGAACATGGGTGGGAAGCAGTGTGCTCTGGTAATCCTTGATAGTTGCTGGTGACCCAGATGTTAAAAGGAGAGGTTCACCTTAGGTTCAAGTATATAAGCAGCATCACAAATTTGGTGCTAGTAGGCTTTCAATATATTGTGTTGTGTTTGAAGTTTTGTAACTTGCTGTTCAGTTCTGAACGCTATACCTCTGCTTCTCCCCTTGTATTTTGGATGTAGAAGTATTTTAATAATGGGGGTAAAGGCACAGATTCTGTGGTTTAACAGTGTCATTAGCTATGGAGCTGTTTCCATAACTTTTACCTGGATACCAGGTTGTGTCTCATGCCTGTGACTGCCACATGACCAGACTAATAAAATTATGGCAACCAAAGAGTAGTAAGCGCTAGGTTTTTAAGTCACCCTGGTTTCTGGTTGTGAAAGGGTAAGTGAGCATGAGATAAGAGCCAATGCTATGTCTATTTTAAGTTCATGTCTTTATAGTGCTCCTCAAAAGAGAATGATCCTACTGACACATTTCTGGGTTTCACCTTCCTGTTGCAGTCAAGGTCCTGCATTTATTCAAAGTCTGTATTCATTGCAGTGGATGATTTTGTGGTTTTTTGTGGATTTTGTTTTTTCTTTTTTGTAAGACAGAGGTAAAACTCAAAGAACTGAATGCCTCAGAATAAATCTTGCCTTCCTGTAGAAAAGCACACATATAATACCATCTCCTGCCTTGACCTCTCAGTGGGATATAAGTGTAGTCAGAATGAGATGCTATCGTCTTGCAGTGGTGGTAGTAAATACAAAATTACATATGTGTGCCCTCTGCCATCACAAGCAAGTGGATGGTTTATGCATGTAATACTCAGTATGTGTGGCTCCCCAGTGGTGTGTAATCATTTCCACAAGCACTTTTCAGTGTGTTACTGGTTGTGTGCACCAGTGCCCAGCATGGCTGAACTGTTCAGGATCAACCATCGTAGATTCAACTCTCTGCAAAGTAGCTCAGGACCCAGTCCTGCACAGAAACCTGTGGCAGTGATCTATGCATTCTAGAGTAACCCGCTGATTCTGTGACTAAAAAACAGGAAAAAAGCACAAGGTATGTTATGGTAAACTGCTGGATACCAATCCCTTAAGGTTTAGAGCAAGGTGAAAGATGAATTGTTTGGTTTGGCTTTTGAAGGTTTATACTTTATTAATTATTTCCTTGATTTCTACAGTTGTATGCTGTCAGACTGTAAAGTAGATTGTCTCCTCTTACACATTTTGTCCGGTATAAATCCATTCAGCATTACCTATAAGGGTCAGCACTGATCTAACTTCCATTCTAGGCAAATAACCACATATAATTGCACTGAAATCAATGAATATATACAGACATGAAGCTGTGAGTAGAAAATGGGCCTCATGGTGTTTTATATTAGTATAGTTGAAAGCTAAAAATAGCTGTCGTAAACACAGCATGTCCTTTTGGAAGAAACAGTCAATGCCTACCTTGGAGTTGTTCAAAGTTTCTTGTGTTTCAGCAACCTTGGGTTAGAAAAGTGAAAGCAGCAGTCTTGCAATGAGAACTGTTTCAGAGAAACTTTTTGTTCCAGCTACTAATCTCCTTCTCCTTAATTCCATGTTGTTAATCTTAGCATGGCCATATCGACACTATTAACATTTGGAAAGGACTGCTTTCTCAAACAGGATTCCTTGACTGTTTTGCCAGGTGTACTAGGGTTAATTCCAATGACTATATTTTAAATTGCTGCTCTTTACATTAGTTGTATATATTCCTATCTCTAGGCTTAACAGCAAGATGCAAGTGGTATGGAATGTTACATTCCAATTAGTTTTGCAGTGCAAATGGGGATTATAGTTGATGGGTAAATGACATGTACTGCATGACTTGTCATGTTTTTCCTGGAGAGAGGGGAGTCTTGGGTCTGAGTCACCATGGAAGAACATGGAGCCCTGTAGGCATAAAACTGGTGCAGTGGAGTGATGAGTCAGATCTCTTATCTCGAAATTCGGTATTATGTGGTATTCATGCATGTGCTGCCTCACATCCATTGTGCACCTAGGCAAGTAACTTACAGGCGGAAAACTCACCTAATCAGACCTCTGACTCGCCTTCTCTTTGCAGAGTTGGTCCTACTTCTATGGAAATAAAAGGCTCTTGGTTAGGATCATGTAGGAAATAATGGTGTATTAACCTGTGGAGCAAATCAGCTTTGCCAGGCTATACCCAGTCATTTCTTACATTGTTTCAAGTCTATGTAATACAACCTAATACTTAAATTTTCACTTTTTGTGCTTTGGAGTTCAACCAGCTTTTTCAGACTTCTGGAACCAGATAAAGAATAGCAGAGTAAGAGCAGCATTGCATCTTCATAGACCCCAGTATTTGTTAAGCTAATGACTTTTCATGAGCATTGCTGTGGAATGTCAGTATTGTTTCTTTTTCCAGAGGCGACTGATGTAACTGCTAAGCTAACGAAAATAATTGATATTTCTTAGAAGTGGTAGCCTCAGAAATATGTTAAACAGCAAGAGGAAAGATTTGCCCACGCAGCTGTTTTTGGAAACAAAACAAAGCCTTACATCAGAGGTGTCTTCACTTAGACACTTACTGCGAACTTCCTTGAATAGCAGTCATTAATAACGCTATCTTGTCAAGCTAATGGAGCATGAAGGTTCCTTGATTTATAATCATTTGGGAGCAGATGCTTGAAATTCTGTCCACTTACACAAACAGCACAAGAATGACACTTTTGCTGAAAATCGGGGGGAGGCAGGGAGGAAATTATGTGTGGGACTATCAGAAAGGCTTGAAGAGTGTAATGCAATGTGTCCCTCTCCAATGTCATTACAAAAGCTACTAGAGGGACTGTGTTTGGAAAAAATTACATGAGGTTTCTGTTTGAATGTCGTAGCAGAACATTATTGATCTGTATATTTTTAATCACCTGTGTATAGCCAGTTACCATATTGTGATCGCTGCAGATGTTAGTGCTGGTTTTGGGGTAGGGTGTGTGTGTGTTCATGGTCTTGCAAAAAAAGCGTCTGTCTTCTCACGTTGCCTTAAATTGGGAAACTGTTACAATGAAGACATATGGCAAACCATATAGGAAAGATGTGCAAATTTAGATCTAAATTGTACAAATTCCGATTAAAGCGTAAATGCTTCATCTGTTTTTGAGTTAGATGCATCCGTTGTATTCTTTAGAGGTATAGAAGCTAATGTCACTTGTGTATGCATAGATCTAGTGTCACTTGTGGAGAAATCAGTGCAGGGAAGGTTTAGCAGTCTCAGCTGCTGAGATAAAATGCCAAGCCACTTGTAAGAACTTGGAACTTTCAGTGGTCTTTGTGTGCTGGTGTGGAGATGACCAAATCTGAGACTAATTGCCCTGATGCTGTTCACTTCAGTAGAGCCCGGTTTTTGGCCTGCTGCTTAAGACAGACAATGTCTGGGGGCATGTGTTTTGTATGGGGCAAAATCCTTCCCTCAATTACAATGACATAAATCCAGTCTTTTTGTATTTTCTCCATCCCACTGAAGGGAGAAGGAGATCACAACTGTTCGACTTACCTATGGCATATCCACAGCTGCTGCTAGGGACTATAATTGTTTCATGCAGTGCCTTTACTATGAAATGTGTGACGTCATCTCCTCTTGGAAGCACTGTATTTGTACTGATTATGTGAGAAGCTCCGCTGACAGTTCACATGCCTGTGCATATGGCACAAGGACCCAGAGGGAAATCCTGAGCTGTACCTTTTATTGTACAGAGGCTGCTGCATTTTTATAGGTATGCTCTCTCTGTATAGGCAGAGCAGCCTGTAAAGGGAAATACAGCGATTTCTATAGTTGTTCAAAAGAGATTACAACTTAACAGAATTCCATCCTATAACATACAAAGTACAAAAATAAAGGCTCTTTTCAGTTAAATCTTTCACCAGATTGCTGTCAAGAAGCAATGCAGTATCTCAAATGATTTGGTCTTTTTTAATCTTCTTAGCTGGAAGAGATGTCAGAAGAGCCATTCAAAATTGAAGTAGAAGATACATGCGGAATTTCCTCATGTAGTGGTCTGGATGTCTGCTTATTTTGCTTAAGAAGAAATTCAGACTTCAGAATCACACTTGATTTTCTTTTCTCTTGGTGCTGACAAGCTCTGCCTTGGCTTAGTTGTCTGAAGAGGTAATAGCAATTAAAATGTCATGTGACAGAAATGTCTATAAACTGTTTTGTGATGTAATTATCATAATGTAAGATTTTTCTGACCTGATTAAAATCAACAGGGGAAAGAAACTTGCAGCATTGTCTCCAGCTTTTCAAAAGTTCAGCTGGGACTTTGTCCTGACCACTGAGTGCGTGTGAGTGGAGACTCACTTAACTGGTAAAACTTCTCCATAGTGAAGTTTGACCATGTTGGTTTAAATAAAAGCATGATATAATTTTGCCCTTGGGCATTCCTGGGGAGCAGACGAGCTGCTGGTTTAGTGCCAGAATTTGCTTGTCATACTTACGGGTGGATAGACCCATTGAATAGTGAGACCACATTGAACTGTTCATCTTGGCTCGTGCAGGGAGGCGGAGCTGTGTTTGCATCCCACTTAACACCAGTGAGGGCGAGTAAGCTGATTCTAGCCATGAGGAATAGCCACATTGACAGGTTCTAAAGCATGTTCCTAGTGGCCAAGTTCACAGGTGACTGGAGGAAAAGTAGAAGATAATGCAACATTTCCTAGCATGTTATTATTGTCACTGAGAGATTAAAACCCCAATGCAAACCATGACCCACCTCTGTCTTCACACAGTGCAAGTGTAAAAGTAAAGGTGTCAGCTTTAAACACAAATGTGAGCGGGAGCAGCATGCACAAGATGATCCTTCTGGAACGATCTGGGCTGAATTGAAGATCTGATGCATGTAGTTCTGATCTTGACTATGGGTTCCCAGGCAGCTGGAGTTACTCCCCAAGTCTGCACGCGCGTGGAAGGAGCTGCCTTTTGTAGGCCATTTGTCTATGCCCTTATGCCTCATCAAATCACCCTGTATAGTGGCTATTTACATCTATTGAGTCATCTCACAATTGCCTTGTTGTACTTGATTGGTGCTAAAGTCAAAGTTAAACGATGGCTGGCCTGTGCTCAGCCACAGCAGCATTGTCCGCCATAATCACCACAAAGTAGGGCTGGATCAGAGTCTGAAGTACCAGTCAGCTCTCCTCTTTTCTTTCCTCTTTGGAATCTTTGCTTTGGCGTGCGTGCCAATGGTCGTGCTCCCGTGGTGTGCCACACAAACTTGAGTGGCGCTGGGAGGCTTTCGTCCCTGGAGAAAGGAGGGCTCTTGGCTGCCCACCAAAGTCCATCACCGCCTGACAGTTCCGCTTTAGTGAAACGGACCGACCAGCGTCCCGGTGGGCACAGTGCCAGCCTGGCAGATGGGCCTCAGTGTGGGCAGCCAGCAGAGCACATACATGTGTGTAGATGTAGATAATTGTATGGATGGGCATAATAAATAGGGATCTCTGCAATTTGGAAAAAGCTGCCGAAGTGAACGGCTGAGTACTAAAGCAACAAGCCTGAAGAGAGACTTCTTTTGGACAGGGCATGTTAGAGTGCTCAGAGGAAGGATCTGTGCTTTCCTTGTTGCTCTCTGCTTGCAGTTCTGCAGATTATGTAATAAACAAAGGAGGCTATTTAGTCTTTTGAATCTAGGCACTCTTGTAACAACTGGGAATGTGGAAAATGACACTTCACTGCAGTGAATTTCCTTACAAACCGCTCGGAGCTTGCTACCAGCTCAGATTCTAACAACACAGTTACTGGTACAGTGTGACATCAGTGGGAATTTGTGCATGCCATACCTTTTGTTTTGAATTGTGTTTTAAAGTGCGAAATACTGTAGTGAACAAGAGTTGTGTGGAAATCACTTGTCAGTACAAAATGTACCAAACTTTCTTCGTAGGTCATAGCTTCCAAAATCTTTGTGTAGTTAGCTAGACTCCCTAGCTAAGCCCCTTCCATGGATGGCAGTCAGCTAACACATGCATGCCATATGTTATTTGATAGTTAAATACATAGAATTCTTTTGAAGATGTTAACATTAGCTGCATCTCTGCAGAAAGGACATAGGAAAGCTAGGTGGTTTGAACTTGTCTGCACATGGATTTGGTTGCAGAAGCCCATCTCCCTTGAGACCATTTCCCTAATTTTATAGATACGATGCTGGAGAATCACCTGGCCTTGCTGTCTTAGGGCACACAGGTTTCTTGCTTGAAGGTCCAGCTCTCATTAGGAGAGAGCTCTTGTGGATTGCAGGATGAATAGCATCACATACCCAGCTGGAAATTGCCATTGTCTTCTCTTAAAATTCTGGAAAGTCTGTGGATGCAGTTTTTTTGAGCTAGTAAGGCAAACCAAGGATCTGTGATTTTTGGCAAAATCCGTAATGAGCTCTGGATACTCTCAGTATAAAAGTAGAGATTCAGCTTTATCTTTCTAGGATCCTTAAGTTAGATTATCTGGAATTACCGGGATAAGAAAAATCTTTTCTCAAATCCTGGAAATAAATGACATTTGCCAGATCTAATATAATCCCTTTATGCTTAACCCGAAGACATGGCAGCTGCCTGTGTGACTCCCAAATCAGGTACTGCTGATTTCTAAGTGCACACAGTCCACAGAGAAATTTTGCAGGCCAGTGCATTAAATGCACTGGGGCAGACCTAGGGAGTGTGTTTGGGCTTAAAGAACGGGACCAGGCTTTTGTTGGGGACTGACCTACCTGGAGAGGTGTCCAAAATGAGTGTGAGGAAAGCACTGTTCTGAAGAGGGGAAATAATGAGGTAATTTCTTAGGGCATGGATTTTAAAAAGTGATTAAAACTTCTGCAGGTTTCAGTGGCAGGTATTTGCTCATGTAGTGGAAATGATAACACCGTTCCTGGTCTGGGTATGATCTTTGACGTGTATACATGCTTTTATTAACTTCTTACTCTTTTTTTGGGGCTTCCAGACATATTTACCATGACCCTGCTCATTTTTCCCCTTCTTAAATATTAACCAGAACAAGCAGTTTAATGGTGGTGTGCACTAGTTAATAAGAACTACAGAAATTTAAATCCCCTGTGCTGGAATTCTGCAAGTTTTGACTAATTCAGTTCCTCTCCCCTTAGCCCACATCTGCCATTTCCCTTTGTGCAGGCTAGTAGGAATATAGCCTTTAAGTCTCAAGAGGTTTTTATCAGTTTCTTATCACTTGCCTTCAGCTGCTTCTGGTGGGACTGTTAGAAAAACACAGGTGTAGTCCTTCAAAGGACTGGGAGAGGACAAAGGGATAGGAAAACAGGATGCAGGAGGAGGAGGTGGGTTGTTAAAAGGGGAAAGTGGGATGGAGAAAACTAGTGTGTGAAAGGAGAAAAAAAATGCAAAAGGGAAGGGTAGAAGAAAAAAAGCCTGAAAACAGCAAAAAGAAAAGAAAGAAGGAGACGAAAGGAGAAAAAAACCCCAACCAAATCATCTGGTGAGAAGGATGTACTGTGTTAATTAAAATTAGTACATGCTCCAGCTAGGTTCCTTTTCTTTTAACATGACAGAGCACGACTGATTTTGCAAAGGCTTATTTGGCAAAGAGTCTCATTTGACCTTACAGGACTACTTGCAGGAGGAATTCTCTCGAGAGGACCAGTGTGAGCAGTAGCAGGGTCAGTTTGCTGGGTTTTTCAAGCCCACAAACAGGACATTGGAAGCTGAACTGCATCAGGCTGTGCTCTGTATAACCTTCTGCAGAGAAAGGTGATACATACTGTAGATACTGCAATATTAGAGTGACTCAAAATGTAGTCCCTGTTTCTCTAGACAGATGCAGAAGATTTTAAAGCAGTCTGTTTGTGAACACTATGTTTCTTAAAAGGCACTTTGCTAATTTTTCCTTCATGACCACTGCTTATCTAGTCATATCAAGATTCAAATTATTATGGACAACTGCATGGAACTTTTTTGCACAGAGAAGGTACACAGTACCTGTTGTACACAGTAGTAACTTAAAATGCAGCTACTTAGTACATTTCTCTGCACTAAGCATTAGCCAGTCATCCTTAAGGAGAAGAATAAGTTTCACCTTCATGTTTTGGTGAGAGACATGTTTCATTTGTCCCATTGTAGTGGTCTTCTGTATTTCCACAGGGAATGCTACCCTTCTTATACCCTGGGAGCCCCATATTATCTCTGCTATTTGCATTTACACGTAAGTGTTACCTATCTTCATTTTGAAGACAAGCTGGCAGAAAGATAATTATTCTTGCACAATTTGTGGCTTTTTTTTTTCTTTCAGCATATGAAAGCACATAGCAGGGCTTACAAAACTCTCTTGATTTGTTGTAGGCAATCAGACTTTCGATGGTGCACTTGACTATCAGAACAAATTACTTCTTTACCATAAGCTCTGTGCCAAATAATGAATGTAATGTTAGTGGGCTTAGTGAAGCAGTGGGTTATATTACAGTGACTGCAAAGCATGAAAACCTACTGTGTCTTTCTGTCATAAAAAGGCCCTGCCTGTGCTGGAGATCCTGTGAAGAATTTGTAGAGATACTTGAAAGGATAAAACACTGTATAAATTCCTAAAGTTCAAAGAGAAAATACCACTCAGGATAAAAAAGGAGCTTAGCCCAGCAGCAGCTTAACCATATATGACAGATCTAGTGCTAAGTCCTAGGCCATCAATGCAAATGCTTCTGGAGTTCACCAAGTAGCCAAATGGAAAGACTGGAAGAAAGGCTTTCAGGATACTGACCTGGGGAGAGGGGCAGAAATAAAAGGCACATGCTTCCCAATAAATGACTCTTATTCTCTGGGTAGGGTGCAGACACGGAAGATTTAAGACAGGCACAGCTAGATTTGTATTTCATTTCCTGTGAAAATTACCTTTGAAGGCATTACTGTGTTTGTCTGTATTTCTGTGCAAGTAATGTGCTATAAATAAAATTGGGAACCATGGAAGTTGGGCATCCTGGTAGAATAAGATAGAGAAAGGTCACACCAGGCCTAAACAATGTTTTTGAGTGTTGACAGTTAAAAAAAATCATTAGCTATGCCCTCCTTTGGTTGCCATATAATGATGTGAACATTTGATCAAACCTGATCACACTTAGGCTGTGAGGGTAATCAAAAATGCAATAAGAAGGCTGGTTTAGAGGTCACACTACATCTAGATGCTTTGACCTTCAATTGCCTCTATAGATGTCCTGGACCCAGCTGTTTCCCTGTCTGGCCAGCTCCACACAGAAACATCCCATAGTACAGTCATGCCTCAGGCTGGCCTCCCTCCTTCCCCCTGCAGCTGCTTCTGTGTGCTCTTGTCCTCTACAAGCCCAAGGATCCTCTCCTGTCCTGCCAGTGGCGCCTGGGTTTAAGCTGCTGTGTCTTAACCACTGCTGCACATTGAGTGTGGATGGCCTGTGAACATGCAAATCATCTCAGGAATTATTTGCCCTGGTTGTCACACAGAGTGACACAAACCCTGGTGGCTTTGGCAGGTTGCTGTCACTGTTGATGTGCAGGGACATCTTGTGTGAGTGTCCGAGGAGAGGAATGACACAACAGCATTTTAGCAGCTCTGCTGGTACCAGGTTTCAGACCTTTTACCCAGTGCTCAGTCTTGTTTCAAGTAATGAAGGTAGAAAGTGATGTTGTATCTGGAAGACCTTAATGTTAAATAAAACGAAATGGACACATTTCATGCTAAGTGCAGTCCTAGGAAAGTAGGTGTGAGGTTGTAGTCCCTGCTGTGGGATGAGCATGCTTGTCACAGGCCATATTGTGGCTTTCTGGCCCTTGCTGGTGACCACAGGGGTAGAAATGGTTCATACTGCTTTTGTTTATTCATAGGAAAAGGAAGAAAGATGGAGCTGCATCTCTGTTCTGAAGCTAAAGTATAGGCTAAAGGTATTCTTTTTTTCTCATGGATTTAGGGTTTTTTTAGGAGACTGCAGCAGTGTGTTCTAAGCAGTCACGGGAGCTTTAATGACAGCTGTTTTGCTTGAGAGCTTGTATCTGTCGGTGTCTGTAACATGGTTTGATGTAATCCTTTGGATTTCCTCATGTTTAAAAAAGCTGCAGAGTCTTCTTTGCCTACCAAAACACATTTAACAGTTGAAATTTTAGCAGTGAATATTTCTAAAACCTGCCATTTTGTACATACTGTGTTTGATGATCCTACTGTTTATGTATTTTTAATACATCTCTCACCTTAATCTGAACATCCAGTTAAGGACATGGCTGAAGAAAATAGGGTAGTTTGGAAGAAAAAGAAACAGAAATAAAGTAATACTAGCAGAAACCTCAGTAGTCCCATATGTCTATGCCATTTGCTGCTCAAAAGCAAGGAGAAAGATTTAAAAACAAAGTTGTCTTTCAGAGCAGACCTTATGCCTATGAGTCAATGTCATCTTACTACTCAGGTGTCGAGAATGTTTGTCCTTGAAACCCAGATTTCCCTTACATACACTGACATGTGTTTTGCAAGACCTTGGAATTACACAACGGAAGGAGAGCTGGAGGCTGCTGCCACAGCTACAAATGGTCACAGTTATCCCATGAACCTTCAATTCCCTGAGCTCTGGTGCTGCAGGTGGGAACCCTGGTCTCGGAACCTCCTCTGTTCAAGGCGATCCCGAGAACGTGTTAAAAGTCTCTTTTCCNCTGGGGCTGCCGGCAGAGCTGGAGTGCCTGCCCCTTTGGCCAGGTGGGGAAGTGCAGGTGTACCACTGAGGGCAGGATGCAGATGTTATCCTTCTTTTGACATCAGCAGCTAGGCTGTTAACTCACCTCCTTTTTCTTTTTTTTTTCCCAAAATGCTGGACATTTTCTCGAGCAGGAATGCTTAAGAGGGGACAGTATTGACTGATGTAGTGGGTCCTGTGGCTGCCTCCTTGCTCAGAATGCAGAGGAGGGTGGGGATATAGGACCTGACCTTAGCACTCCTGAGTTGGCTATTAGGAAACCAACCAGGACACTTGAATTAACTGCTGTTTTTTTCCAGGGGATTCTCTGTGGTCTCTGCTTAACAGAGAGAAAAAGTGATGTCGTCCCATTGGTATTAAAATTTACATCCTAATTTGTTGAAACCATCATGCCAGTATTATCAGCATCTATCTGGATGGCTCTCAAGGGGCTTTGGGAGGGGGAAAAAGGTGTTTGGTTTTTCATGGTGGTATTCTTCCTTTCCTTGCTTTTCTTTGTTTTAACTTCTTTCTGCTGAAATGACAGCAAAGCTTGCATGTTGTTCCAATTAGCTCTTCACACATCCATTTCCATTTAAGGAGTGCAAGATACTGGGCCAAACTACATTTTTCAACTGGTCTTCAAACAGAGTAATCAAGAACAATGTGTTGCTTTGTTTGCAAAACCCCAAACCAAAAGTTTATCACTTCCTTGTCTCTTGACAGCCTCCCAGCAGTGGAACTTCCTGGACCTCTTGCTGTCTGCTTGGCTAAGTCCAAAAAAATCCCTTGTTAACATGGGTTTAAAAATTCATTAAGAATATATTTGCTCTTTATGCTTTACCTCAAATTGTATTACTTTTATTTGGAAAGAGCACATCAGCGATTGGAACATAATTTAGGAAGAGTTTTTAAATGGTGTTAGAGTGTTTAAATTGAAGCTCCAGCACACACTCATACACAGTCCTTCGGTTGGTGCTTGTTGTGTGGTTGGAAGCTCAGACCTTGAAAAGGCCTTTACTATTTTTTTTTACAGCTTATTTTTCAGACTTTATTCCTTTTGTTTCCTTTTATTTTTGTTTTTAAAAAAGTTGATCCTCCCCTACCTTGCAAGAGCTGAGTGTTTGATGTGACTTTGTTTTGGAAAGTGGTAACACCCACTTGCGTACTGTTTGTGAATTGTCAGTGTCATTAGATGTTAAGGTGTTCAGCTTGATTTGGAAATACAAGGTTCTGCTCTGTGTTGTCTGTGCATCTGTATTAACAGTCTCCTAACTGTTGTGTATTTCTGCTTGGTAAGCAGCAACTCCCACAGCAGTTCCTTCTAAAACTTCAGCATTTGTAACTGTACTGTTACCATTGGGTTTTTTAATATTCTATTTTTAAATCTCCCTTTTAAAAACAGAACACATGGAGCAGTTATCAAGAAATGTAGCAAAAAAACTACCCTAGCTCCTAAGCCTTTTAAGCAAAATACAAAGCAGTACAGCTAATCTGTGCCTTCTCATACAAAAGGAGAATGTAACACACAATCTAGGCAGTAGATCCTTAGCTCCAGAAATTCATACAGCTCCAGTAAAGTCGCTCTTAAGGGAATCTTCTATGACTGTTCCCTGTGTGTTTCCTGTGAAGCATCCAGTGTGTGCACTGGGGCAGGATCAAACCACAGCTGCACCAGAGAAGGGAAATGGGTGCCTGGATATATACAGACATGCATGTCTGCAAAGGTGAGGCAACAGGATTTCTTAGCATACTGGGGTGAGTTGGTGAGGGAAGAGCTGGTGGTAATGCAAAAAAAAAAGGAATGAACAACAGGCTTTCTGTAATTACTTGTAGAGTGTATCACAAAAACTCAACTGCAAAGAGTAAGTCAATGTCCTAAGAACAAGGATTGCAATAGTCAGAGTACCTTTCAAATGGTGTGGAGTCCATGCCTGCCTTAATCCCAGAGAGACTTGTTGCAGTAGGGGGGCATATTTTGAAATCCAATAATTGGTTTTTTTCTTCTCAGTGAGGATGAACACATTTCCCATTTGTAACTGAAGTATATTAAGTCAGCTCATAAGTCAGCCAGTGTCTCACTGTGGGGCTTTTAAGTTCCAAAGAAGTGGGGGTTCATCCACTGTTTTATTTACCAGCCATATTTATTTGTCTTTAGTATTTAAATATTTCATTCCCAGGTAACACTGGTCACTGCTAAAAGCAATTATTTGATTTTTTCAGATTTAAGTGTATTTAATAACACTGTCAAATAACAAATGTTTCTGTTTCTGTCAGTATGCCTCCTTTTTAGCTCTTGCAGCACAAGTAGGAAAAAACGCTGGTGTGAAAACTTTGGGAGCTGATATTAGAGCTGACTTTCTGTGGGAATTTTTGTGTGCAATCCCAGATGGTTTAGCATGACTGAGATGCCAAGTTAGCCCCTGGGTGCAGAGGGAGGGCTTCAAGGCCGAATGATAAGAAGTTATATCCTTCCATGTTTTGTACACTTACATCCTCCTTTTTTCCTATCTGAGCGCTTCAGATGAGCAAAATAACTGGCAAACATTTTTTCTTTTTTGTTTTTTAAGTGGTCTTGAACTGACAAGACAAGAAATCCTTAGACCAAAGGACAGTATTTTTGAGAAGGTTGCAAATGTCTGAAAGTAGAGACGCAGAATATATTTACCTCAGCTGTGATTTTACTGCCATAAGATTATTTTTTTTTGCTTTGCTGCATACACCAGGACTTTAAGATTATGCTAGCTTATGCTGAGCTAAATCCAGATATGGGATTTGGTTGTAAAATGTACAAGGAGAGGTTTGTGTCTGCAAAAAGTCCCTACAATCCCCTTTCCATGAGAGGATATTAGCAGGTTGAAAGGAATCCATTGCACAGTGCTTCCATACAATCCCGGCTGAATTAATTGCGACCTTGCTTTTCACACCCCTTCAAGGCTCCTGAGGAGCCAGGGGGTAACTTCACTGGGCTTCTTCCAGATGGCAGTGTTCTTTCCCTGCAGGTATTTTGGTGTTGCTGAAGCTTGTGTTGAGCAGAAGTATGTGAACACGTCGGTGAGCGACGCTCTCCTCCGCTGCGTGCTTCTCTGCCATGCTGTCCATGTGCAGGGGCTGCAGGAGAGGCACCTCCTGAGCCTGGACAGCCCACACCAAAGGTCACCCACCCATACTCTGCGTGCTCCTGAGCAAACCCTCGTGCTCCCCTTCAGCAGGAGCATCCACAATGGCTGGAGCTTAACTACTATCATTTGGTGATTCATTTGCAGTGCGTATTTTCTAAAAATTGCATAGCCTGTTCTCAAAAGCAAGGCGAAGAAAAAAGCAGCTGTTACGAAAAGAGAGGAAGAAAATCTCACACATACAAAACACAGAGCTTTAAAGAACCAAACCCACATTGTTAGGGGAGGGGAAAAGACACAGAATTTGCCATGTCTTATCTTTGAAAAAGATCAGAAAGATTTTGAGGTGCTCTTGATATTTTAGACAATTAACAGCTATACCGATGAGTCTAATAACATACGGATTTAAAATCAGTTCTGACTTACATTTCTTACTTTTGCGGGTTTTCACAGAGAATAAACCAGGAAGTTTTTCCCTCTTGTAAAAAGATGTGATTTAATATTCAGTACTAGTGAATTTTAGACATGTGATACTGATACTGAAATAAACACTGCTTTGTAAGTGGTCTAAGAAGCATCAGAACAGACCAGTCCAACTTCTATTCTATCAGTGAATACAAAGAGCAATTTCATTGTGCCTCTCTTTATTCTAGCACAGCTTACATAGAATTTGATTAAAAAAGCAGAAAATTGACATGACTGAAAAAAAGAAAGAAAAAGTTACTCTTCAGTGCTATGGAATGTTTTGCTAAAAGCTTTTGCTTTCTGTATAAATTCATCAACAAAAAACTGTAGCCAAACCCAAAACTTCCCATTCAGATATTTAAAATGTTTCATTTAAAAATTCTTGATGAAAAGATTTTAATGGTACCAAATTAATTGTTTTCTTTACCTCTGTCTGAACTTTTTCTTTCCTTCCGGAGCCACTGCAGCACTTCATCCTTTCTGTCTCCTACAGTGTCAGGTTTCCCAGCCTGAAGACACTTTTTTTTCTTGGCATGTCATCAGTATGCAGCTTCTGTGCCCAGTGGGGAGGTTGTATTTTGCTGTCCAAAAGCAGCTCCATAGTCCAGTCTACAAGACACCAAAATTAGAAATCCGCTGAGATCCTCCAGCAGCCCAGAGAGACACAGCTTATCCCAAAACAAAAACACTCAGTCTGTTTTGAAAGTGATGCATTTTCTCTGCATGAATTAAACTTGGCTTTTAATGAAGTACTTCATTTGATTTTGCTGATGGAAGATTTCAGTTTTCAGCTCAAGTTAAAGCACTTCCGTGCTAAAATTTCTGCTGTTTGGTTTTGTTCTCCTGACCAAGTCTGTTCCAATTCTCTCTTAGTCTTTGTTTGCATGGTTTGTAACTGGGAAATATCCTTGTTGTAAAGGCTTCTCTTCTTCTGGGATGCATTCCCTGTTCTTACAAGCAGGGAACTATGGAACCAGTACTCTCTCTCAAAGTGGAAGAAACATGTCAAGGTCAGATGATAAATTTATGTTGATTTTTATATATTTATGATTTATGTTGAAGGTCCTGACCAGCTTGAAGCTCAGTGAAACAAAAATTCCTGCCTGTGTGTGTATTTAAGGAATAAGCCACGGATGAGTCATGAATGCAGCATTACTAATGACCCTACCCACACCACAGCTGCTGAACCTTTCTGCAAGGCAGACCTCCCCCAGATGCCAAGAACACCTCATCAGTACTCTCTGTGTCTGATGGTCTTTGACAGGCTTTCAAAGCTGGCCCCCACCTTCTAGCTGAAGAGACTGTGTAGAATCCCAGAAAAAAAATCTGTTCCCTGCCCCATGGATGGTGTGACCTACGCACATCCTTCCCTTGGCCTCACCTCCTGGGTGATGAAATCTCTCAACCCTCCAGTAATCCTTGTAGCTCTGAATTTACCTCTAAGTCAGGAAGCTGCAGCAGGGAATCGCTGAATGAGTGAGTGAATGCATGCAAATACATGTAAACAGAAATACATGAAGTTACATGTGGTAATTTGTGCAATTTTAATAGTCTGCCTATATGTCTATTAGCATTTTCTTTGATGGACTAGCTTTCCTTTGACATACATTTTAAATTGACCTCTGTAAAGGCATTTTATGAAAGTGAGGTAGGAGTAGTTCAATGTTGTTTTAGAATAGGCTAAAATCCTTTTGTGGCTCTTCTTGTTAAACAAGCAGTTTTTCTCCCAGGGCAACAAAATGTGAGTTGAAAGTAGGATGAGAGCAATTAAGATCCAAGAAGGGGTGCATATAAAGCTAGGATTAAAGAAAGCTGAAAAGCAAAATTTCAGCTGAAAAAGAAAAGACCGATAAATATATTGAAAGCTTTTGATGGCTGCAAAGTATGTATAAGGGCAGTTCATTTAATTTCAGCTCTTGTTTTAACTGCCAGTTTACTGCAAATGAAGATTTTGATTTCATCCTGAAGAACATTTTGGGGAATGGTATTTCTTCTGCCCCTGAATGTGATTGGCAAAATAAATATGAAAGATTTGCAACGTGAATGTGATTTCTCTCTGTTTTCATTAAATCTAGATTTAACAGATTTTTCTTTTTTTAAATGAGATCTGTCATTCTTTTTTCTCCTTTATATTTTGCTTTTCTGGCTAGCTACTGTTATGTCTTCTTTTGGGCCATTGCAAGCCCTTTTATTAAAAACAAGCCATTTTCATAAGAATCTTGCTGCTTCCCGGATTGGAAACCTGTAGATGAGAGCTGCTGTCTTTTTAAGCCTTGTGCTGTCTCACAGTGGTGCCAGGAGGAGAGCCTGCTGCTGGATTGCTCCCACTCTCCACTGCTAGAAGCTACTCATCTCTCTGAATGGGAGGCACCTGAAGCTTTCAGAGAGTTGCTTCTCAGTGGTTCTTTTGGTGCTTGACCTGATAGATGCTTCTTAGAGCTGCTCAGTCTGCTGCTGCATACTTGGAAAAATGAGGGGTTTTTTGCTGAAACTTGATTGGATAAAATGTTGCCTTGCTGCCATGTAAATGAACACTTCTGAGAGAGTTTTAGTGGTGAATTGGAAGTATGAACTCAGAAACTTTGGGCTTTAGGCTCTTGCTGGCTTCTCCACAAGGGAGATGAAGTTCTGAAGCCCTGTTTCAGCACTACCAACCCTCAGAATGCTGGTGCTTTTTGAGCCAGTACTATGATTTCAGGGTGATTTGTGTTGATATTCTCCATTTTCTTTTGAAAACCAAGTTAGTATTAAAACATTTCTTTTTTTAATTTGGAATTAGATCAGGCACCAAACAAGCTCATATGAAACAGTTCAGTAGTGCTATACCATAGACCTGTTTGATGTCTAGGGCTTAATAAAGTAATTTTTACCAGTTAGGAGTAGGAGTTTGAATTAGAGTTGCCTATGCAGTAGTATCCCTTAGTCTGAATTAATTGATTCTCAAAAGTGCATATCTGGTGCATAAATCTACTTTATGAGCAAAGATAATGGATTTTCAGTTGAGGTGCTGGAGATACAAGCCAATTTACATCAGCAGATGCTTATTAGTGTTTTTCATACTTATGTTGAAAATTATTGTGTGATTTTATTCCTTTCTCTTCTATCTTGTGTATCTGAAAATGGGAATCATGTTGGTTTTCAAACAGCATTGGTTGTTCACTGAGCATCCAAAATCAAAAAGTAATAATTGTATTTTAGAAAATAAGTGAAAAATCACTGCTAGCTCCTCCTTGTGAGTTAAGTTGTGAATGGGATGGTTTGCATTGCAGAAAGTTATGATGTGTATTTGAAAAGTTTTTCCAAGAAAGAAAAGCTGAAAACAGGTTCAGCCAGCCAATGTTCTGGGTTTCATTCTGCTTTTATCTTTTGCTCCCACAAGAGGAGGAAGTATTTGTAGTTAATCATGTTCTTCAATATTTGACAAAATATAAATCTGCTGTGACTTTCAGACTTAGCTGAGGATGGATTAGGAGTCAAGGAACAAGAGCTGCCACACATGGTGGGAGTAGTGTGGAAAAGTTTAGTGCAAACTTGCATCCATATCGTTACTAATCTATCAGTATTCACAAACATGAATTAAAAATGTAACAGATACATTGACAGGTATCCTAGTAGAGGATTTCAATTTTCAAAAAAGTTTTTTTAATTCCTTTTGGAAATAGTTCTAAAAATTTATAGTTCTCATTGTCCTTTCAGCTATAATTAATTATAATAATTATAGCTGTGGACACAGATATTCAAGAACAGATGTGAGTAGGACAAGCAGTGTATGGCAGCAATAACTTTATGCAAAGAGCTTTGATATCCTACATAGTAGAGTTTCTTGCTCTAGGCAGTTCAGTGTGTCTATCCTCACTGGCTCAAATCCTGGAATAAACACCTTGATCTTTTGGGCAGATAAAGTGGAGCTTAAAATGTTTTCTGAGACCTTTCAGATGAAAATCTAATACTAAATTGTTTCTGCTGTGCTTCATTAGAGGTGCTTGTGACTGGATTGCTATTGATTGCTTTTTGAATGTGATTCTGCATTTTAAAAAGTTGCAAGAGAAAAATGACAGTGATGGATGTGTACTTTAATATCCCTCTGTCAGATGTGAAGGAAGCTGCAGTTCATCAATGGCCTGTTAAAGGCAGAAAAGCCAATGACTATTCACAACCCAAAGGCTCTGATCCTACAACCACCTGAGACTTGTGTGTCTTTATTAATGAAAGCAACTGCACTGAACATCTGGGATTACTCACATCGATAAAACAACCTGAGTTTGAGTGATCAGTACCTTAGAAGCTGTTCATCTAGGAAAAAGCTATGATCAGATAATCAAAGTCAGAAATGTAAGTATAAGAAGAGTATCAGTGCTTCTGACACTTAAGAGTTTCCCTGTGCTTTCCAGCTCATAGTAGCAAAATATGCAAGGTTAATAATGTAGAAGTAATACACTTTGTAGTGTTAATCAGTAGAAATTGCTTTGTCACTTTTGTGGCAGCTCATGTCTGAAGGCTGGCTGAGGTCAGTGGGTAATGCCACTGAGGTGAGATGGAGAACTTCACTTGTTTTTACCCATTCTGTGCTGCTGCTTTGTTTTGTGCAGGCCTCACTTTTTTAGAGAAACATTGTTGATACATGTGACATTTCCTTATCTTCTTTAGTGTGATAATGACATTAGACTGTACTAGGGAATGGTAAGGCATCTTCAGGTCCTGCTATTGCGCAGGAATTAAAGGAGTGTTTAGATGTCATAGGGATATTGTGGTCATAGATCCCCTCCCTTCCCAGGATCTTTAAGCTACCCTAAACCACTCATTTGCAACAGGTACTCCCCGTCTTGCACATGTGAAGTTGTCCTGGTGTGCTTGTGTGTACGGCAGAAGTCCACAGTTCACATGAAGGGGGAACCTTTAAGGACTGCAGCAAGTGGAGTGAGAGTTCTGATGATAACACTTCCTCATCCTCACCCTCCTTTTCACCCATCCTAACCCCACCCTGCTTTTCCCCTCATTCACTCTTCAGTGGATTTGGTCACGAGCCCAGCATCCCAAGGTCCTGGTTCCCTGTGCTGCAGGAAGACAACAAGGCACTCTCTTCAACAGTTAGTGCCAGTCAGCTATAACTTCCCTTCTAAGATAAAAGTTATTCTGAGAGTTTAGCAGCACTTGGGGTGATAGGACATCAAGAAATGTGTTTTGGCTTTTTGTGCCTTTCCAGATTGTTCCATTTTGTTATGCCTGCTGTCTTTCTTTATATTAGCTTTACCCCTTCTTCAGTCATAGTAGTTAAAAAGAGAAGAAACACAAAGTATGTTTTGAAGGCAAATATTTTGAAAAGTGGAAAAGAATAGGAACAATTCCTACAGCTTTCACTGACAATAAAAGTATTATCAGACAGTAATGTTTATAATTTCATTGACTGTGCTATGCACGTGTTAGAAATGGTCCTTTAACTGACTGCCTCCCAAGACACGTAGTTGCATCAAATATCAATTCTCTAGTCCATGACTTTCTGTTCTAATTAGATGAAGGAACGCAACTGACTCTGGCCCGTGCCCTCAGTGAGAAGGATTGTCTTCTGGGACTTGAAGTGTTTGCTTTATAAATCTAGATTGCTGTTTGCGTTGCAGTGGATATCCACCAAGTCTTATGTGGGTAAATATCTTTATTGTACTACTGATTTTTGTGTTATTTCAGTTTTCCTGTGCTACTGTGAGAATGCAAGAAGGAAAGGATTGTCATTTAGTTACTATATGCTGGTATGTGTTTTCCTGTGATAAAGAAAACCAGAATTTGGTACTTTATGCTATATTGCATGCACACTATTATCACTGCATCATCTAAGCTGATTCCAATACCAAACCTGAATGTATAATTTTCTGATCATGAAGTTGTTTGGACAGCGGCACACAGCATAGCCACTCAAGGTGATTGGAAAATAATATTCCAGACAGCTTAGACTCTTTGAGAAGAGACTGCAAAGGCAAAGTAACCTGCGAGCAAAGGAAACAGATTGTTTCCGAAGTGCAGTAAGTAGCACTTGTTGCTCCTCTTGTCCTAATTGTTAAGCTGCTTTTCATCCAGACAACATGTGATAGACCATCCTCGGCCTCCTCCAATGACAGGATCTTTGAAGAAACATGGAGGTTGGTTGGTTTGTTTTTTTAATGAGCTTTTTTTTCCCAAAAATGGTGAAATACAATATTTGAAATAATTTTAATGTTCTCCTACTCTTCCTAATTCCTAAACGGTTTGTGGAAAATTACTGCCTTTGTTCTCTGATATGTTGTTTGCAAATTTGTAGTTGGAGGTGATTATTTAAACAGCAGAATAGGCACCCCAGTAAGTTCCACTTTCTGTGATCCTTGACAAAAAGTGCTTTACAGTACCCTTTTTTATGGACAGTCTCACTTTTTATAAAAGTTAAGGCACGTCATGTTCAGATTTATCCAAGATACCGT
>VYZP01036923.1:0-37853 GCA_013400635.1 Hypocryptadius cinnamomeus
GAGTGCTGACTTGTTTTCCATTTTGTGAAAATCTTCATTTGAGACTCAGACACTGATTTTGGTACTGTTCCTCCTTGTTGAGGTAATGTTTGGCATTCTGGTTTGTGCTAAACTAAAACTAAACTTCTAGAATATGTGTTCAAGGATTCCAAACATAAAATAACCCTGCAGAATTTGACACTGTTTTAAATAGTGTAGTTCACTTTTTTCTTCCATTCTGTTGATGCTTTTTACGTAAACATTGATAATTCCATGGTGCCAGTGATGGCCTAAACCAAAATGGGATAAATATCTTGGGCAAAGATAGAGTGTGAATGATTTATAAGATTGTCTGGGCGTTTTTTATAGATATGACATCAATGGACTTAAAAATTAAATTTCTCTTGAAAAACACAGAGGCATAGTTTATGTGGATTTTTTTTCACAGCAATTTTGAAAAGACATTTATTCATATGTTTTATTCTTCCTGGATTTGTCTTCTGCTAAAAATAGAAGTATTTCAATAGATGTTTATTGATATTCGCTTTACTTGTCTGTAGTGTTTACTAAGACTCTTCCAAAATTCAGCTCACTTCCTTTTAACCAGCTATGCCAGTTCTGACCAGCTTAATTCATGTTTTATAGAGGTTCTGTGTCTGGGGAGAGTACAGACAAAGGCAAAACTGCTTAAAACTTGAACTTAAAACATGATTTTATAGTAGATGAGCATGGTAGTGAGGGTCATAGCTCTGGCATTGGGTTTTCTCTTTCTGTTAAGGAGCAGCAGATCCCTCACTTGTCCACCTTTGCAGCCAAGGGAAGCCTGATCCATGGAACAGTACATGGGCCCTGGAAGCAGAACGAAGGAAATGCAGTTCATGTCAGTCAGAATTGTTTGTTGTCTGATAACATCACTGTCTCAGCAGGGAAATCATTTCCTGTAAACAATATGGCTTTATCTGAAAAATCTGCTATTTTAATAAAGTGAAAAATTATTTTTCCAAGCTTCACAGAAGCCTTATCTTTGTCTGACAGGAAAAAGGGAAGTGGCAGGGATGAAAGATGCTTTGTGAACTGAGCTATGTTTACTTAAGGCTATGGAAAACATGCTGAAAACATATACATTAAGTGCATAGCTTAATGCATTTTTTTAATAAACACAATTCCCCATATATTATTAAATTAGTCGAATTGGCTAACTACCATCTAGTGGAAAATGAGATCTATTAACCATCTCTTCTTCTGGATATGTTTCACATTTATTCTAAGGAATTTATAAGATAGCAAATCTCTGACCTGGATCACAGTCCAGTGTTGGCAGTCCCCAGAAGCTTTTTAACTGTGTGTGATGTCTCACTAGACATGAAGTCTTGTTCACCCCATGAACTGCCTGCTGTAGCTGCTGGGGGCTGCTTCCTGCCTGTAATGGAGACATAACACACCCAGGCTTTCCACTGTCACAGCTACTCTGGTTCTCCAGGCAGAGGCTCTTCTTGGATGCATCCCACACCAAGGGGTTGACATTGGTCAGTCTCTGTCAGCTGGAGACACAAACTTTGTACCTTCGGAGATGCGTTAATGAAATCTGGCTTCTGCTATGAAACAAAGAAATACCCCTGACCCCTTCCTGCTTATATTGGTCTTAGAAAAAAGCTGGTGTTATAGGATAGAGGCAGGAAAGCAAGAAGCAAACTCTGTCTTATCAAAAGATGGAATCTTTGAGGAGCAAAGGAGAGGGAAGATAATTTTGTAGAGTTTTCAGATGAGAGGCACTAGTGTGTATGTTGGTTCTTTCTGTTCTGCAGGAATTTCAACAGTGATGTTACATCTCCCACTAGTAAATGTATTTATATCTGCGTTTACCTCAGGCATCCACACATTAGAAAACTTAGTGAAAACTAAGTTAAGAAGTTGTGAGGAATCTCTTCTATCTATGTTCTTTATGCTGTGATGCTTCTTGGTCAACTAAATTGATGTGTTTTGTAGGTTTTTGAAGCACAAATTTCCCAGATTTCTCCTTTCTGAACTTTTTTGACTTGTTGCTATATAAGGATTTTTCCTATTTGGAATCAGTGAATTCAGGAAATGGAAAATTTAGCCACTTCACATGCTTAGTAGAGAAAATAAATATTTAAATAATCTTGGATGGTGTTTCATGGTAAGAGTAAAGGTTTTGAAATAGTTTTTCTTTTTTTTTAATAGTAGAAAAACCAATTGCATGTTGAACAATCAGAAATAGTTTCCATACTGGTATTCATCTTAAAACTGTTTTTTCTATTTATTTAGACTGCTTAAAGTGCAGCTTTACCATAAAAACTGTATACATACACACACACACACACACACAGACATATACAGTTGTGTAAGAAAAATCAAGATCTAGTGAAGTTTTTCCCAGGGCAATGCTAATAAGAATGTTTACTTATTAATGTTTCAACTGTTAATATTGTGGGATGCAGAATGAAGGCTGCGATTCCTTCCATTAAAAACATCCTTTTTGGTGTAGATATAATTTTAATTAAACATCCATGTGTGCTTCTGTGTGACAGTGACCATGTGGAGGATTGCACTGGGCCAGACTCTGACCAGTCACTGGCAGCTCTGGTTCTGGAGCTCTAGCAGACATGGCCTGCATGCATGGGAACCACAAGGGATGTCAAGGTTCTGCTGGTCCTTGGCTGGATGTCCTCCAGTGTGTCCAGCTGGGATATTAAGAAATCCTAGAATACCAAACTTCCCTGAATTTTTGTTTGAGCTACAGCATTTCTGCTAGAAAAATAGGTAAGTAAGGTCACACTGCAGTAACAACTTCTAAAGGCTTGATCTCAGTGACAGCTCACATCTGTTAATTACATTTGATGGTTGTTTTTATGGCAGAGTAGTGCTGCTGATGTGGGACCGTGTAATCTATCTAAAATTGTTGTGACTGAAAGCCAGATTCTGACTCCATAAAATTCCATAACATCTGAGTGACTTCACTGATTTCTAAGGTTGTTTTTTTTCTGGCTCTCATTAATATGAATGAGATTATAATCAGGCTTCAGTTATGGTTCAGAATATATCAGAAGATAATAGATATGAGCAAATGTAAACTGTCATAAAGCACGTGAAGTGTCCACAATACATGCATGGTTTTAATCATAAATGAGTTTTGCAAAATTGATGGCTGAGCTATAACAGGGATGAGTAATTTCTCAGCAGAGTTTCCTTGTATGAACATAAAACCAGAACTCATAGAGTTTTATTGGATGTTTAAGTAGTGGTGTCTGTGTTCCAAAAATAACCAAACCCAAACCCTTGCCATGGTGTGCTAATGAAAGGAGACTGAGCAGATGGTTTTTAGAGACTGCACTTCACGTGTTATGCAACTGTGCTGTTCTTCCAGAGAAAGAGAAGTGAAGCAGAAAGAAGTCTAGCTAAACCTTTAATGCTTAGACTTCCACTCATTGTAAACACAGAATATGACTGAAGAAAGCTCCAAAAATAGAGTATTCAGGTGTGCAAGCTACAAAATTTATTTGCTTTTACCCTCCAATTTGAGCAATTATCTCATTAGAGCAGTGGAGTTACAAATAAGCACCCTCAACATGTTTTTATCAAGGAGGAAGGGAAAAGGAATAATAAATCATTCTTGAATGAGGAAAAACCTTGTAGCATGGCCAAGAGAACAAAGCCAGAATACAGAGTTGCTTGGGTTTGAGATACTGCCCAATGAAACCTGAAGATGAGAGCTTATACTGGAGGAGTAATAAAAAAAGAAATTCAAACAGCTTATTCCAATTAAGGAGTATAACTGGAGTCTCTGTCAGCCTTAGTAAATGGTATTCAGAGAAGTGAAGTCACCTTCTCTTACACAGACCGCCTGTAGACTATACAATTCAGTGTTATCACATTTCAGTAGCTGAAGTATTCAAAAGATAAGCAGTATTCGTGATTTTTAGGAAAACTGTAAAACTGAAAATGTTCCTTAAAACATTTTGTGGTGTAATCTCTATACTACTTTCAAAACTCCTCTGTAAGAGAGAGGGGAAGGAGGGGTTGGTTAAAATACCCACAAATACTGTGCACTGCATGTGTTTTCCTCCTTGTAAGGAGCAAAGAATGAATAGGTGGTGACTGGATGTTTTGTCAGTCAAGCAATATTACTCTGAAAAAGGATGTATTTACAGCTTTTCCCTGTTAATGGATTTTCATTCTATCAGCACTATTAATTATGTCAAAGAGGGAAGTATTGGGCTGTGATAATGTGGAAGATGCAAAGATTAATGAGCAAATCAATGGTATCGATATGACATAGATCCCTTAGGGTTTTTTTCATAAGTAGGAATGTGCTCCTTTAGAGTCTTGTTTATATGG
Organism: Hypocryptadius cinnamomeus; assembly: GCA_013400635.1. Classification (NCBI taxonomy): domain Eukaryota; kingdom Metazoa; phylum Chordata; class Aves; order Passeriformes; family Zosteropidae; genus Hypocryptadius; species Hypocryptadius cinnamomeus. Next base: position 4,336 of record VYZP01036923.1, read on the forward strand.
TCACAGTGGTCCCATCAACCTCCTTTTATAGTCACTGGGGAATTCTGGATGCTTCTGACCCTCCAGAAGCTATAGACAGACCGACCTAGATCATGGCACCACAGAAGGGTTTGGGTTGGAAGGTCCCTTAAAGGTCATCTAGTTCCAAGCCTCCTGCTTTTATCCAATCCATCCATGGCCATCCATCCATGGCCATCCATCCATCCATCCATCCATCCATCCAATCCATGTCTCTCCAATGTGGAGACAAGGATGTTGTGTGGGAGAGTCTCTAATGCTTTTCCATTTCCGTAAATCCAGGTAAATGATGTCAGTAGGTAGTGGTGGTGGTTCTTATTTTCCTGGGAGGGAACTTAAGGTATGAAGTATTTAATGACATGATAATCTTGCAGAAAATTGATGAAGATTGAGAATTGTACAGCAATCTGCTGAAGTCAAACATATGATGCAATGTCTAATCAAATTACCATCACACAAATCATGGAGGAGCTGTCAGATTTGTATCATCTGGGCATATCATGCTTGTCAAATTCCTCCTGTAGAGCTAATAAATCAAACCCAGCATGACTGGTGCTGTTCCTCCTCTCTGTTCCACTATCCTATAAATAGCTCCCTGTTCCATGAGAGCAGTGGCAACTTTCCCAGCAGAAATACGATAACAAAGATGTCTATCCTCTACACCTCTCTTTGTGCCTTTTTCAGTACCACGTAGTGGTGTGGAGAATATTCTATTTGTACTATGAATTTACCTTTTTATTTGGTGTGTATATATATTTCCTCTTGCCCTGAATTACAGCAAAGGTGAAAAGAATGAAATCAAGGTGCTATTTGAATATTGTGCTGCACTTTTTATACATAATTATAAATATAAATAATCTTCTGTTTTGACAGTCCTACATTTTGAAAAGCTTAAGGCAAAGTTTGCTTTCTCACATGCATTTCTATCTCAGTCCAGCTGCACAGTGTTAATTTTGTACTAGACTGAAGAAGCAGCACATAATAGCATTTCTTAACTTTCATTTTTCTAATATAATTTCTTGTCTTAGAGGTCCCTGTGTAAGAAGACAACCCCCAATCCAAAAGTACTTAAAAGAACAAGGAAAACTGCCATTTAAACCTGCACAATGTTACATCCTGTGCTGCTGTCTCCAGCTAGTCTGACACCACCTACCAAAGGAAAAACATGCTGTACAGTTGTAATAGGATTAAACAGTATAAACCTGCAAGCAGAAATGTGATTAATACAGGGTATTTCTGAGTCCTGCAGTGACTGTATTGCTATACTGAGAAAACCAGAATGTTTATTAGAAGCATTTTCAGTATGTATATATTTTTCTGAAGTTATTTATAATTGTTGCTTTTTTCTCAGGCCTTCAGGAGATAATTTTTAAATTAACTGTGCAGTGTAATCAGTATCAGTAGACTATACAATCCTGAGATGTCAAGAATTATGATAAACCTCATACTAAGCTCTGGAGAGATTTGTAACTGTGTCGTTTGCACTGCCCCATTTTTATTAGCATTTTCATTATAAAGTTGTTACTGGAAGCATAAAGTTAATGTTCTGTAACAAGAAAACAGCAATTATGCAGTCCTAAACAAGAACTCAACATTAAACATGGCAGATAAAAATAACAAGCAGATACAGTTACTGCAGACAGATAATGTGCAAAAAAATAATGTAGCATTTACAGGAAGGCAATGGTAACTTTTCTTCCTTAAGCATAAAGCTGCTTGCCAAACAACCCCCTATAATTTCTGAGCATTCATCTTTGCATTTTCAAGTAGAACTTCCAAAAGTGCAGAGCATAAGCTCAAATTGTTTTCCCTTTGAAATCAATGAGAAAATAAAAATCTAATAAAAAATATATGTGCTAATTAACTTTAAAAAAAATTCTTAAACCTGTGTAGCTTTTGAGAATGCTCTCTTCTGTGTCCTCCCCCAGAATCTATATTAAATGGATACTGTTGATTACCTCCACAGCTGTAAATATAGCTCAAGTTTTCCCTTAGTGAAAAAACAGTTTACAAAACCCAGGAAGAACTGCTTAATTACTTTACAAAGTTTAGTCTTTGCTCTCACTAAACAATGGCTCCTTTTCTTTTAAAAATAATGCAACACGTCCGTGGGGCCGGATGGGATCCACCCCAGGGCAGTGACGGATGGAGGAAGAGCTGCCCTGGCACTCTCCATCATTTAGCAGCAGTCCTGGCTACGTGGGGAGGTCTCAGACGATTTGAGGCTGGCACATGCAACACCCACCCACGTGAAGGGCTGGCAGGAGGCTGTGGGCAATTACAGCCTGACCGTGGTGCCAGGGGAAGTCAGGGTGCAAATCCTTGTGTGTGTCACCACATAAAGAACAAGCAGGGGATCAGTCCCAGCCAGCATGGGGTCATGCAAGGCAGGTGCTGCTTGACCAACCTGACCTTCTATGACCAGGTGACGATGTAGTGGGTGAGGGAAAGGCTGTGCATGTTGTCTACCTGGACTTCAGCAAAGCCTTTGACACCTCTTTCCCACAGCATTCTCCTGGAGAAACTGGCTTTCCACACCTTGGGCAGGTGCACTCTTTGCTGGTTAAAAACCTGGCTGAATGGCTGAGCCCAGAGTGGTGGTGAGTGGTGACACATCAGTTGGTGGCCAGTCACTAGTGCTGTTTCCCAGAGCTCACTATTCGGTCCAACCCTGATTAAGATCTTTATTGATAATGTGGATGAGGGGATTAAATGTACTTGCATTAAGGTACACCAAAGGACATTAAGGACACCAAACTGAGAGGGAGTGTTGGTCTGCTGGAGGGTAGGAAGGTTCCGCAGAGGGCTCTAGACAGGCAGGACTGACAGACCAGTTGTATGAGGTTCAATAAAGATAAGTGCTGGGTCCTGCCCCTGTGTCCCAACAAAGCCCTGCAGTGCTCCAGGCTGGGGACAGAGTGGCAGGAAAGTTTGCCAGCAGGAAAGGCCCTGTGGGTGCTGGCCAACAGCGGCCGAACATGAGCTGGTGGGTGCCCAGGTGGGCAAGAAGAACAGTGGCATCCTGGCCTTCTGTGTCAGCACTAGTGTGGCCAGCAGGACCAGGGCACTGGCTGTCCCACTGTACTTGGCACAGGTGAGGACACACCTCAGGTGCTGTGTCCAGTTCCAGGTCCCCCACTACAAGAGAGAGACTGAGGTGTAGGAGCGTGCCCAGATAAAAGCAGTGGGGCTGGGGAAGGGTCTGGAGCACAAATCTGGTGAGCAGCAGCAGAGGGAGCTGGGGGTGCTCAGCCTGGAGAAAAGAAGGCTTGGGGGCACTTAATTGCTCTCTGCAGCTACCTGAAAGGAAGGTGTATCCAGAGGAGAGTTGGCCTCTTCTCCCAAGTAACAAGTGACAGGAGGTAAAGGCCTCAAGTTGCACAAGTTTAGGTACAGTATTATTGTATATTCACAGAAAGGGTTGTCAGGCATTGGAACTGCCCAGGGAATTGTTTGCAAGCACAGGAAACTCAAATGCAGTAGAGTGTATGTGTATTGTATAATTATTAAAAACCCAGACACATGTGTTGGGCTTTTTCCATTCTATAGCAAGTGCACACAAGGTTGGAGATTTTTATTTTACACCTTTTCTTACAATACTTAGCTTGTTATACCTGAGTTGTGCTCTCTTGTTAGAATGCTTTATGCACTCTACTTCATAAAATGCTAAAGAATTTTTGTCTTAAAATATTGGTCATAATAAAAATCAGTCAGGTTGGAAATTCAAGCAGGGTAAGGTCATTAAGTGTCTAAATCAAGGCTGTTGGCATATGTCTGTTTTTATCGTCTGTTGGTATTTTTTGTTGCAGATCCTTAGGTCACAGTCACATAATTTACTGCTTTCTCTCACCGGACAACTGCCTCATTTAGCCAGTTATTGTGCCTTCCCTCTACAGAGTTTTGCCTCATTTTGTTTTGGGTCCTTATGGGACATTTATTGATTTGCTATTTCAACAGAAATTACTTTACTTTCTGAAATGCTCATGGGAAAAAAAAAAAGGAAAGTGACACACTGAAGTTTAGGGTAATGCTTCCCTAACTGGATATCTTCAATGTAAGACATCTAGGATAAGGGTATTTAAAAGTAATTATCACATTTAAGCACAGATGCTATAATTTTCAACTACAGAAATACATAAAGCTTTTCAAAGCATATTGCAAATACCACAGTGAGGAAGCAGAAAAGGAGGAAGATGCAATTAATGAATGCTGGTTTTATATCATAAATGAACTCAGAGAAAAATCTGTTCCTAATCTCTCTTCATAAACCTCATGTTTACCTCTCAACATTTTCCAGCTTCTGTAACAAACCAGGCAGAGTCCTGTGTTACAGATGAGCCCCTGTGCTGTGTAGCCCTCATTCATATCTAGGTCAGGTACGTCAGCAACGCTGAATGAGTCAGAGATTCTGAACAAACGCAGTGTATGACTGTGGGATGTGAAAGATTCCCAGAAATAGCTCATGCAAATGGAAATGAAAACTGTACAAAGCGGTACTAATTCTAACTTTTGATTGATTTTATCACCTTAATTCTGTGGGGCTGCTCTAATGGAACAGCCAAGCAAGCTGCACTCTCATTTCACACTTGGGAATACACATCTTCAGTGAAATGCTTTTCCTGTTTGTGAATAAAACCATACAACTGGGAAAAGGAGAAGTCAGCATCTGCTGTGCCCTCAATAAGGGCATCCACACTCTGCTCATGGATTCCAGCTCCAGATGCAGGCTGAAGCCCTGTGCAATACTGAACTTGCTCTGTATTTGAACTTTGCATTCTTTAGCACTTGGTAGAGATTATTATTGTTGTTATTATTACTATACAATAGTTGGTTCAGGAGAAGCCAACTCATACCAGCCAAGCATGGAGGTTTTGAGGAGGAGCTAGTCAGCAGGCTGAAGAGAAGGAACTGGGAGCTGTATTTGATAAACACTTGTGTGTGCAAGAGCTTATCTGCAAGTGGCTAGAGAGACATCAGGGGTGAGAGAGAAAGTGCAGAAAGTATCTGGAAAGAGCACTTGAGAAAAACAGGAAAGATATTCCTGTGAATAAAAACTGGCACTGGGAGCTGAAAAACAACAAAAGAGGTCAGCCAAGGGGATGTGCAGGAGGGACAGGGAAAGCATGGGTGGTGTGGGCATTGAGTTTGTACATAAGGAAACTGTGATAGAATGAGATGAACAGACTGGGAGCAGGCTCCCAGTTGAGATGGGATCTGTCCACAGAATCACAGAATATCCTGAGTTGGAAGGGACCATCGAGGATCACTGAAGTCCAGGTCCTGCACAGGACACCCCCAGGAATCACTGCTCTCTGTGTCAAGAGGGCCTCATAATCGATGCTGGTGATTCCAGTGCCTGGGTCTGTGTTGTGTGTGGTGAAGCTGAACTCTGCTGGTGACGAGTTACATGGCTTTTGACATGATGCCACTTCAAAGAACTTGAGGGTATTTTTATTTAAGCTGTGAAATTGTTGATTCAGAGCTGCAAAAACTTTGCTTCACGTGGCTCTGTGACCTGGCCAGGCACCTCAACAGTGATAGCTTTTCTTTATTTTCTGACATCCAACAGACAGACCCTCCAAACATTTTGACTGGGCCAGGCAATAAAGCTCAGTGATTTCAACTCTGATTTCTTGTCTTAGGTAAAGAACAAGCCTTTATTAATGTACCCTTTTAAACAGGCTTGTGATTGTGCAAAGCAGAACTGTATGCAATATGTGTACATAAAAAGTAAACCATGGGGCACGTGGATGCTCAAGCAATGGTTCTGTGTGAAGACAAGTGCTTTTCTTGGCAGGACAATCCACCCCACTTGCTGTAGTGAGGCTCAGTGACTCAAGGACCAGAGAATGTTCTTTCAATGCCAAGGTAAGGATGAATATTATTCATGTCCAAAAAACAGCACAGTCCTTTCCTTTCATGGGCAGTATTTGCCTGAGCACAACAGTGCTTTCATCTTTATTGCTCCTAGAAGTATGAAATGTTCTCCAGAAGATATGTGCAGAGTGTGGGAAGAGGGGAAGAAATGGGCACAAGGAGTCCAGAAGGTAAAGAGGGCAGGTCAAGGCAGCAGGCTAAAGATGGGTTCCCAATGTTGTTTCTCATGAGGTCAGAACACCCAGTGATGATTCTGCTATAATATTGCTGTTATTTGCATTTGGTCAGAGGAGACAAAGAAATTTTGCAAAGGAGCAACCACAGCCTCTGGAAAGGTCTGGTCTTTCCCTTCTGCCTTCTACTTGGGTCTCTGACATAAATTCTAAAGAACATGTTTTTGGAAGAGTTGTCTCATCTAAGGCATTCTGAGTTAGAGAAGCACTGATGGGTAAAGTGATCAAGCAAAGCTCTATGTAAAGCTGGTAGAAGTTGTGACACCAGCAAGGAGAGGTGACTTTTACACACAAATGAGCCTGCTCCCTTACACTTGCCTTTTCATACCCATAAGCACCAGAGGTGTTTGTTCAGATAGTCCTGTCAGAGTTACCTGTGGTGACACAGAGTACAAGGGACGCACACCCTGGTTCCCCATGATCTCAGCTCTTACCTCAGAGGCTGGGTTTAAATTAGGAAGCAATCCTTTACTGTTCAGGGTGGCAAGACTGCAGATTGAGTCAATTAGACTCAAGATTCACAAGGAAGCTGTGGATGTCCCATTCCTTTAAGTGTTCAAGGCCAGGTAGGATGGGGCTCAGAACAACTTGGTTTAGAGGAAGGTCTCCCTGCCCATGGCAAAGGGGTTTGAACGAGATGGTCTTTAGAGACCCTTACACCCAGTCCATTCTATGACCACCTCGCATGTGCTAAAGTACCAGGCTCATTAAAAAACATTTTACCCACAGGTGATGAATTAAAACGCCTTTGGCATCCCGAGGCTGTGTCGGCCTCAGCTGCGCAGCCCCGGCCCCCCGGCATCCTGGGGCGGGCGGCGGGTGCTCAGAGGGACACGGGGAGACGAGGGCGGGGTGTCACGGCTGTCCTCGGTGTCTCCTGTCACGATGCCCCCTCGTTCCCGACCCTCCTCCCGCCGCTCCCTCAGCCCGCGGGCGGCGCCTCAGGGGACGCGGCCCCGCGCGGCCTCCACTGCGCAGGCGCCGCCCCGCCCCGCGGAGCCGAGCCGAGCCGCCACTGCCGTGTCGGCCGCGGCAGATTCGCCATAAGGCGCCGCACGGGGGCCCGATTTTCGGTGTTGTTTTTTTTTTTTTTCCTTCCCTTTTTCCTCGCTCTGTTTTCCAAGCGGGCCGCGCTCGGCCCCCGGCGCGCTGTCCCGCTGAGTCCCCGCGGCGATGGAGGCGGCGGCTGCAGGTGAGCGGGGCCGGGCCGGGCGGGCGGGGGAGCGCGCACGGATCCGCGGCGGCGGGCGGGGTGAAGTAGTTCGGCCGGGGTGAAGTAGTTCCGGCGGGGCTGTGCGAACGCTCCTTCCGCACGACAAGTAGTTCCCGCGGCGGCGGCCGTCCCAGCGTCCATCGCCCCGCGCTGCCCGGCGGCCTGGGGGGCTGTGGGGCCGGGGGAGCTCCAGAAACCGCCGGAGGGCTCGGGCAGCCCGAGCCTGGAGTCCTGCTGTGGCCCGGCTGCCCGTCCTGAGGCCGCCGCTTAGCAGCGAGTCGGGAAGAGCCGGGAAGGAGCGGCTGGAGCTGCTGCTGGTGCCGAACTGGAGCGTGGAGACCCCATAGCAACCTGACAGCTTCCTGCAGGGAAGCCGGAGAGGCACTCTTCCTCAGGAACTGTAGTGATAGGACAGGGAGTAACGGGTACGAACTGAAAGAGGGGAATTTTCGTCTGAATAGTAGGAAGAAATTCTTTACTGTGAGGGTAGTGAGACACTGGAACAGGGTGACGAGGAAGGTTGTGGCTGCCCCAAGCCTGGCGGTGTTCAAAGCCAGGCTGGATAAAACCTTCAGCAGCCTGGTATGAGGGGAAGTGTCCTCGGCCATGGCAGGGAGGTTGGGACTGGATGATCTTTAAGGTGTGTTCCAACCCCTTTCCATGCTTTGATTCCATGATTCTGTGCTCACCTGGGTTTGAAACACTCGTGATCTCCTCTGGCAGCCACTCTAAATAGTGTTGACAGCTCAAGGTCCCCACAGTCAGCTGCAGAAGGCACATGTTTAAGATGTGTTAAAGATGTTTCCACTGAACTGTAACCTCAGGCCTTCGTGTGCCTTGTACTGGCCTGGCTTTCATTGGAGCAGTGAACAAAGTTCCTCAGAGGTGGCAGCCCTGGGAGTGCTGTGTATGTTCTTTCTGCCTTTCACAATCCCTACGTGCTGGTGCAGTACAAGTTTGTGAAGTGATGTTGCAATAATTTAATGCCTGTTAATTACCCTGTATACTCAAATTTGGCTTCTAGTTGTCATTCCACAACTTGAGTTCTTAATTTTTAGAATCCTGAGTTATTTCTACCTGTCCTGTGAAGTACTGTTGGATAGTTTACCGCTCAAACCACCACTAAGGGTTAATAGCCATACTCTAAAACTCAGAAAGTTCAACTGCAACATGAAGAAGTAGCTCTTTATGTTGAGGATGGCACTGGAACAGCTTCCCCAGGGAGGTTGTGGAGTCTCCTTTTCTGGAGACATTCAGAACCCACCTGGATGCATTCCTGTGTCACCTGCTCTAGGTGATCCAGTTTTGGTGGGAGGGTTGATGATGATCTCCAGAGGTCCCTTCCAACCCCATCTATTCTGTGATTCTGTGAAACAGGATTTTATGCCGAGGAGAATTGCACTATCAGGAGGATAACTGAGTAGCAGAATAGCTAACAGGTGCTGTGTTAATTATGGGCTATTGTTAAAACATTTCAGGACTGCTTTACATCCTGGGATCACCTTTCAGTGAGAAATAATTCTCTTATTACTAGTGCTACTAATAAATTCATATGTATTCAAGCACATTTGACTTAATAAAAAGCGTTCTGAGTGTGGTTGAACCCAGAACTGTCCTGAGTGTTCAGAATTTTTTGATTTTGCTGCTGCTGAGGTGTATCTGACCTCAGATGCTTTTCCATTATGGCTGCTTCCAAAAATCTGGTTCGGAGTGTTTCATATGGTGCATCCTGAAGGTGATGACTGATCACGTAGTTTGTGCTTCTACTTTGAGGGGTTCTGGGTGGTTTTGGTGTCTGGTAGTGCACCTTACACATATTGTGTATTGATATTGTGCATTAGTGTATTTCAGTGGAACCTTAAGCAGTGTTGTGTTTAGCCACATGAGGGAGATCTTAGAACATGAAAATAAAAGTGTCTTGCTATAAATGTATCTACTATGGCTTTTTATTTCCCTTAATGATGGAAAAGCTATCCTGTTTCTATGTTTGATAAAGTGATTATTCTAAACTGAAAATAATTTCCTAGTTATTTGAATATCCTATTAAATCCATGTTATAGCCAACTTATGAATTTTATATATTTTAGCCAACAGAAATATGTGGAGACAGTTGTCTTCTTTTAAAGAACTGTATTCAACTTTTTTCCAGGAGCATTTGTGAAGATGGTGTGTGTAAAGCAGAAAAATGCACCTGCTTTTATTTGCCATCATCAGTTAAACTGCAGGAGTTTCAAATGCAAGTTTCTTTTCACAAATACAGTAACAGACTGGTTAAATACAATGTGTTTGGTTTAGGTGAGAGTGCCAGAGGTGGGCCTGGGTGAAACCTGGGGAGCTCAGCAAGGCCAAGTTCCAGGTCCTGCACCTGGGCTGGGGCAAGCCCAAGCACAAACCCAGACTGGGCAGGGAAGGGATGGGGCAGCCCTGGGAGGACTTGGGGTGCTGGGGGTGAGAAACTGGACATGACCCAGCAATGTGCTCTGGCAGCCCAGAAACCAAACATGTCCTGGGCTGCACCCATAGGAGGTGAGGGAGGGAGTTCTGCCTGGCTGCTCTGCCCTGGGGAGAGCACACCTGCAGGGCTGTGCCCACCTCTGGGACCCCAGACAGGGGAAGGATGCTCTTTGAATGCTGGAAAAACTGAGCTACATTAAAGTCTACATTATGCAGTGTTCTTACTGTATGTGCAAAATATGATGTCAGAAAATACTGAATGATTTGGATCTGGATTTTGTTTCACTCCTGACATTTCATGTGCCTAACAGCACACGATGGATGTTTAAATAGATAAGAGTAAGAACAGGGCAGGCACACAGTGATACTTGTCCAGAATATGGACTCAGACCTTCTTACAGGCTTTGCTGAGCCCCAGCCAGTCTCTATCAACTTGGTGCTTCCTGGTCAACTTCTAAGAATTCTGGACACCAAGGGGATGTGTGCCCACCTTGGAGCTGCAGCAGCAGGGAGAGATCAGCTGCAAGGCAGGCAGTAGTTTCAGAGGAGTCATGTCCTTATGACACCTGGTTTTATAGTTCTTAATTTTATGCTTTGCCTTTTCTCCAGTCTTCAGTTGCATCCTTCCAGGCAAGGAAAAAAAAAAAAAATCAGATTTATTTAACTGCTCATGTATGGAACCATGCTGTGTTTGTTATTGTTCTTCCTTATTTCTGTACCTTTTAAGGATAATGATTATGATTATTTCAGTAGAGGAACAATATCCAAAGATGTAAGCCCAATATGGATCTTCTCTATTTTTTAATAGGTCTTTGTATTATAGGACCATCTCTTTTATAGGTCTGTCTGTTTTAGCTCTAAGGTTTTATTTCTGAGGAGTTCAGTTCCTAGCCTTGTTTTGTTTAAAGTGTTTGCTATAATTGAGAGATCTTTCACAGGAAACCTCTCCAAACCATTATAAAATGACAGCAAATTGAAAAACTTATTTTGCTGTGGGCTCACCTTCTTTGAAGGGTCTTTTTCCTATACATATTTCTTTTTATTGCATAGGCTCTTGGGCAGGCCTGTTACTGTTGAAATGTTTTTAAAATGTTGCTGCATTCTGCTTTTTATTTTTTAATTTGCTAAAATTACCCTTAATGACCTGCCTCACTGGTTTTTTACCTTAAATTGGACACAATTTAAATCTTCTTTTGCTTTCCTCATTTTATGAAACTTCCATGAAGATGTTTTCTTCCACTGAAAGTTCATTTCACTGCTATTTAGCTGTGCTAGAATTTTCCTTCCCATTTCTAAAACCTTCTTTGATGATTAGCATCAAATATGATGATTTTAAATAGCCTTCATGCTGCTTTCAAGGATTTAACTTGTCTTGGAACTTTTTAGTCCTTTTTGTGGTTTGTTTTGTTAAAGATGCTTTTTATCTTTATATAGTTTGCATTGTTGAAGTGAAGCATAAACATTTGGTTCTTTATCACTCTTTTAAGAGGGCTTTTGAGTAGTACTTTAATCATGGTTATAGAGTAACTCTCAAATAATGTCACTTGGAAAAGGGTGCTGTGTTTTACTTCTGATAAAGTCAAGAACTGTTTCTCCTCATGTGGTTTCCCTGTCTGCTTGCTGGGTGAAACAGTCATTAATGGTGTCCAAACGTTTAATCTTGGCATCCTGTCCTGACCTGACATTTAACCACTCTGCATAAGGCTAATTAAAGCCTACAATGTATTGTTTCTGGCTTTGTAACCTCTTTTATCCCCTCCACTGTGCCACAGGCATTGGTACCCCTGTGGTCAAGGTTGTTGTTTATGTGTAGTCCTTACACTGTACTTTTCTGTGCACTGTGTTTAAATTCCTCAGGAATTTTGCTACTTGTTAAAATAGCCTGTTAATCAGATTTGACCCTAAGCTGCTTCTAAAAGGCCTTATTTTTAAAAATAATGCATCCTACTTTGTCCTCAATATTTTGGTAGTGGTAATAACCCACTGGCACTGCAACAGTGGGTATCAGAAACTTGTTTGAGTGCATGAATGTCAGTAATCGTTGTTTACAGCCAGGCATGCCAACTCTGCCATTTTATTATGCTTCTTGCATTACTGTAGTAGTAGTTATGCTTGTTTTTTAAAAAAGCAACTACAAAAACAAACCTAAGACATTGTTTTGTTCTTTCCTGTAAAAAAGTACTAATTTCTATGTTTTCCTTCATTTGTAAGTAGTCTCTGATTTTTACTGCTGCAAAGTGAATCACCTTCATCTTTGTAGTCTTTTGCACTTGCTACCTACTCTTCAGTCTTAATTTAAAACCATTTTCATACTTCCTTAAATTTTTGCTTGGGTTCACCTGATGCTCCTCCATTTTTATTTCTCAACTTGTAATTTTCTCTTAATTAGATACAGAGCTGCCAGCTTAGTTCTGCTCACAATGGCACTGTGTTCAATTCATACCCCAGGCACCTTAACTAGCGTGCTTTTGTTTTTCAGTCCTAGAATATTTGTATTATATAGATCATAGAATTACAGAATGGTTTGGGTTGGAAGGGACCTTAAATATCACTCAGGTCCACCACTCTGCCATGGCCAGGGACACCTTCCACTAGACCAGGTTGCTCAGGGCCCCATCCAGCCTGGCCTGGAACACTTCCAGGGGTGGGGCATCCACAGCTTCTCTGGACAACCTGTGCCAGTGCCTCACCACCCTCACAGGAATGGTAGAGATTTTAAAATATATTATTTCTTAATCATAAACATTCACAAATTTCAATGCAATTTAGTCTTGTTTGCAGTGTCTGAGAGCCTCTACAGTTGTAGGTTATTGAGTAAACTTCGTTTACAGCCTGGCTAGGAAATATGGTGAATGTAAATGACTGAGTTTTCCTAAAACCATATTAAATGGGATTGATTTTAGCCATCATTTTTTAGTGTCAGCAGGAATGCATCCTGTACTGTCATTGCTGTAGCAGTCTTCCTTAATGTTGAAATAAAGTTTGTGGCACTTAACTAATGATAATTAAATTGCCCTGATTTTAGTTAGCAGCTGAGAGCGAGAACAGTCATGGTCAGGGGCTCCTCTTCTTTGATTGAATGCTTTCTGCATGGCTGGTTTTGTCTCACCAGTCGTTTTGTGCTAGTGAATTAAAAAACTGTTGCTTACTGTTTAGAATTGCCCAAATTCAGATTAAGGAAGCCCTAAAATAGCTTTTGATTCTCCAGCTGCCACTTCTAGTATGGTTGATTTGCTAGTTTTGAGCACAGGGTTTGTGTGGTGCTGCTGTTCTAATGGTAGCAAATAGTTTGTTTTATAGACTTTATATAATTCTTTTTTCTTTAACATTTACCAAGGATAATGCTTTTGATTCAGAGATGTGCTGTAATACTGGATATTAATTTCTTGATGAATCAAAATAGAGAAAATAGCCAGAAACCAGCATTGATTTATCTAATGTTTTTCTTTAAGAAATAAAATTAGTTCATACCAGCATCTTTATGAAAATAATTATTAAAATATTATGTGGTCTATAGAAAGTATATTTTAAGTAAAACAACAACAATGGCAGCAAAAGAAACCCTACAAAGAATCAAAAAACAACAAACAAGTATCTTGGAGGTGAAGAAATAAATAATCAGAGATACACTGTAACATGTTTGTGAAAATTTTGGATGTTTGAAATGGCTTTGAAAATGAAAAGCCTCTAACATGCTCAGAGGAATAAGATCTGATAAGTAAAATATTTTTAAAGTATTTGACAGTAGTACAGGATATCATAATTTCCTCTCCTGTATTTGCCCATTCTTTTTGTTCAGTTGAAACGTTTTATTACTAAGAAATAGTGTTGCTTGTCTTAAACAAAAGTTATTGGCTTTTTACATGCTGCTTTATATTAACTGCTACCTCACATTTCATTGCTTCTACCTAAACAGAAAAAGTCTTGTTTATTGTTCTTAGGCACTTAATATCTTCCATGTTCAACATTTGTGTGTGAAAAGTTCTTTTACAAAACAAATAATTTGATTGGAATAGCTGTGCCCACTTTTTCCACTTTTTATTGTACTTGATATCTGTACAGAAACAACAGAACGAGGAAACAAAACAAGAAGCGCAACAAGACCAAGTCCTAGTCTGAAGAATAAGGTTTTTAATTGAAGAAGGTTCCTGTTAAGAATTTGATGGTGATAAAGCAACAAAGTTTGTTTCAGCTCTGTAGTAAGTTTAGAAAGAAATAAGTAATTATTCATATTCTGAACTTCATTGCTGCATATTTTAGGAAGGTTGACCAGATGCAGAATTATTGATCCTATCAACCTTTTACACAGGCCAACAAATACCCAGTGATTTTTTATTTTTTGTATTTAATTCTGGAGTTCTAATTCCTATTAACAGCTCTCGAACTTTAAAGGCACTTACAGAAGTTGTTAACTCTTGCCTGCTTTGAAAGGAAAGGTGAAAAGTTTTGGATCCATTAGAATGATTTAGGGTACATAAATACACATTTGTGTCCTTGCCCTGTGTGTCTGGTAAAAGTAGTTATTAAAAATAAAACAATACCCAATGCTGAGACATCCTTTTATGTAAAATTAATTTTTTTTTTTTAGTTAAAATTGATTTTGCACTAGGTTTTGTCATATACTGGTTAAAAGTACATATGACAATGATATATTCCTTGATTCCCTTAAGTCTGTTAATTTCAATGATCTTTCCAAGATCAGTGCTGCTTTCTTGCCCCTTTCCCCTTCCCCACTCCAACTTTAAAGCAAAACAGGACAGATATTGGTTTATGCTTTGTGAAGGGGATTGGGAATCAGGGAATCTGCTTCCTAGTCTGCAGCTTGCTCTTTGTTTTTAGTAATCCATTTTTTAAACTCCCTTTGCTGTAGATATGCTTAGTGTGAAGAAAACAACCCCTACTAATTAAGCAATATGCTGAGGGTTTTGGAAGAATTGGAAAAAAAAGGCTTTGCTTACATTATAGCTCAATTTTCCACATAGTCAATTAAGGAGAAAATTATTGGTATTATTTATTTCAGTGTATATTTAGCACAGTTTATAGGGGCAAACTGAAGATAATGAATTACCACAAACATGTTCAGTGAACAGAATGTCCCAGATTGGTTTTGGCTGAATTTCCTGATGTTTGTGTACCTGCATACTTGATTACTGTTCTTTTCTTTCTCTGCATATTTAATTGCTGCCTAATTAATTGCTCAGTTGATTTTGTACATAATTAATTATTCACTAATTAGTCATTGATTCCATGCATAGTTAATTAACTTACTCCTTATTTGATTTTTACACTTAATCGACTATAATTCATTGCTTTATCGCTACACTGCCTAATTAGCAACTGCATAATCAATTATTGTTTGCTTATTCCATACTTGCTTAGTCTGATGATCAGCAGAGTTTATCCTCTGCTCTCTGACCTCCTTTTCCAGGCATTCTTCCTAAAATAATTTCTTTACTCTGGTTTCCATCTCACCTCTGAGTAAAGCTCGTGCATCTTCTGTGTGTTCTCCTGGTGCTTCCTGCGCCTTCAGCGACCCTCACTGTGCTCTGCCCCTGGGCTCTTCACTCCTGCCTTTGGGTGGCCTTGCTAATCAAACACCTTAAACACCCACAGAGGCTTCTGGGCATTCTCCTTGCTCCTCTGCCCCTCCCCAAGTCATCACTGGGAGGAGTGAGAGATAAAGTGGTGTGTGAATACTGACTGCAGCTGTTGAAGGAGGAGACAAGAGACAAAACCCTGGGCCTGAACTTACAGGGAAACCAGACAGCAGGTCAGGAGGCAGAAACAGTGACAAATAACACCTCAAAACAGAAATGTCAGCTAAGTCGTGGAATTTGAATTGGTTAAATGTTTAGATAAATGTTCATAGGTTTTATTTTGCATTTACATTTAAAGAGAAGAGTTGTTATCTGCTGGGTCAATAACAGGCTTCATGCCCTTAAAAAAAATAAACAAAAACCAACAAAACAATAATGCTAATTAGGGCAGAACTAGTTCCAAGGAACATTTCAACATACTGCAATCAAAACAGAAATATCTGTGTGCTCAAGACAGCAGAATGCCCGAGAAGGAGCCCAGCTGAGCTCCCAAGAACACGTTAATTGTACCATACACTTACATAGCTGCTCGTGTGTAATAAGAGGATATTTTGAGCAACAGGAGCAGTATTGGAGTTGTTTTTTCAGAGATGTTTTGGAAGAGTTGAAGGCATAGCCTGCCTGTTAGTTTTGAGCTGTGCTTTTGTTACGTTTCAAGGGCAAATACCTGTAAAAGAGACACCTCTGCTGCTCTTAACTTTCAGGGCACCTTAAATACAGATTTTTTTTGAGTGGGGTGAACTGTATAATTAGTGTGTCATGAAAGAGGTAGAATAAGGTTCAACTGGGGAGTGCTTAGGTTTGTTTTAAAAACAGGTCCCAAAATACAACTTCCCTTACCCCCAGATTCATCCCAAAATATGCAAACTATCACTTTACTTCTGTACTTACCCGTCACCTCTGGTTTGACTTGCACCTCAAAAGTGCTGCTTGCTCCAGGTTGGTTTCAGTGGGTTTATGTCCCTAATTTTCCATAGGGAGGCGGATGGAGAGTAGCAATTGAAACCAGTCTCTGGACCAGAGCTTCATACATGTAGCTGGAGAACAAGTGTGTTGTTAAAATTGGTTCCTGGTTGTTTTTTTGTTTCATTGGAACCTGAAGGGAGTAGGGACTCTTCAAAAGTCAATCATTAAACCAAAAGACTGCAGTGTTAGAAAAGAGAAGTCCTCTAAATTTCTCTGGCTGAAATCTCTGGCTTTTTAAAATCTGGGATTATATTAATCCTTCTTTATTGTTATTTACTTTCTTGACTCTGCTTTCACATCACACTTCAGGTACCTGTGAATTAAAAAAAAAAAACAAACATAAAGCTTTGCCTAAAAAGTTGTGACAAATTTCTGTTTAAAGCATTGACCAAGGGGCATTTGAATGACATTCTTCATTTGTTCCTGCTGCTTTGAAGGTTTTTAGTTTGGTTTTGCTTTTGTTTGTTTGTTTTTCTTAAATCAACAGGAACTTTTCATGGAACTCGATGAGGACTTCATGTCTTACGTATAATTTTACCATATGTTTGAAAATACATAAAACTATAATGATGTTTCAGGCTGGAAGGGGAAAAAGGTCTTAAATTGTTCTTCTTCCTTTTGTGTCATGTTAAAACATTACTAAGCTTTTAGCCAGAAGAAATTTTTTGCTCTGTGAGGATCTAACTAGGAGTTTACTCATTTTTTAAATTAATTCATTTGGAGATGTATTATGGATGTATTCATTTAGTGATAAAACATTCGTAATTTCACCTCATTGCTGCCTGTTACGTGTTTTAAGTAAATTATAGTTACTATGTTGACTGAACTGAAATCCCAGTAACTCAGGGTAGCATACATAACTTATATTTGAAAACACTAATTCCTTGGTTTTAAACTTGTTTTTCAGGGATCAATTCCATCTTCATGTGTAAGCTTTGTAACTTATTTTCACCAAATAAGTCCGAGCTGTTGTCTCATGTCTCCGAGAAACACACAGAAGAAGGCACTGGTGTGGATGACATCATTATTCCTCTCCAGCCTCTAACAGTACCCACAAACACAAGCAAAGATGGAGAAGGTACATTAAGAAATTAAGAGAAACATAATTTTCAGTGTTTAATAATACCTGTGGTGTGATGACTCTGCATTATGTATCGAATGGTTTCCATAGTTGGTTTTTACAATAAGCACTGTGCAACTGTCATCCCAAATTTCATTCAGCACAGAATAGGTCTCATGACAGATATGGATAAATTCAATTTGTCTTAGGGAATGATGACATTGTTTCATTTATTTTCAATGTCAACTATAGCAAAGTTTGCTTCCTACAGCTTTAATTTGAGCTCTGTAGTAGCAGTGGGAAGATTGTCTAGCAGCAGTGAACAGCAATCAGGACACCATGGGGGAGGGTGTGTCTTGAGGTTTAGGTGTCCTTTTTGAGTTGTCTAACTTGTTTGTTGTGATTCAGGTAATGTTAATAGTTCTATTCCAAAAAGGAAGTGGCACAATTCATAATTTACAACTGTGTTTTGATAGTGATGCTGGTAAATAAAGCAATCAAAGGTTGAATTAGTTACACATAAAAGTTTTATTGTGCAATGGAAGAAGTTACATTCATTCCATTCCATTTTTAACTGATCATAATTTCCATCCTTTGGAATATTAGCAATGGGTTCAAAATAATTCAGACTTTTTATCTTCTTTTATGTCCTTACTGAGTAATGGGTTTATATTGCTGGCAAACCTCTTATTTAACACAAATACTAGGATTTTTCAATCATTATAATTTCTGGATTTTAAAACCTATGCACTTATGGATCAGCCACCCTCTAATATCATATATTTAAGAATTTTTTTGTTGCTAACATATGTATGTGATGTTTCTTTACTGAATTACTGCTGGTAAATAAGCAGTTGTAATAACTTCATCAGTGTAAGAAGATGTTTCTAATAATGGTCATTGAGTATTTCACTAGAGCTGCTGTCTCCTCAGGTGGCTGGTGAGGAAAAATCTCACCAGAGTATTTTTTCATATAATGCTCAAAATTACCAGTGTATCAGAAGATGATGAATAAATTTCAAATCAGTTTCAAAATGTCATTCTAATTTTATTTTCGTAGCACAGAATTAATTCCTCAGGCATGAGGAATTTTCCTTTCTCAAATCTTTGTTTCCTGTTATCCCTCTACTACGTATGTTTGTGAGCACAGTGAGGCTGGTACCTTGTAACATATTCTTATTCATTTTAGTAAAAAGGCTCTTCTGTAAACTTCTCTTTGCATTTTTGTCAGGAGTATCTGCACTTTCTGTGTTGTATGTGTTCAGCATGCATTGTCCATTTATGAGTATAGTTTGTAATTACCATTATGATCTGAAGCAAGAGAAATTAGACATAATTAGCTTTTAAGAAAACAACTTTGTAAATCTTATGTAAAATATAACATTCTTAAGTTATATATTCATAATTTACCTTTGTCATTATTCTTGGTGAATAGTTTTATTTCTCTTATTGGCTCATATGATGCCACCTTTTTCAGGTTATATAGCCCAACTCTTTGCCATCTGCTGTCAGTAAGAATGTCAAGGTAAATTACTTTTCCATAGTTTTCAAGTCATGTTCTAGGCATTCTTTAGCATTTCTCCTTTCCCATCAGACACATTGATTGGAGAAGAGGGTTCTGAAGTCCCATTGAATTATTTTCTGTGTTCTGTTTAAAAAAAATTACCGTATTCTACAGTTGAACATAGGATTTGGAAAGAGTTCTTCTTTCAAACCATCAATTATTCCCTCCTGCTACGGAATCTGCAGCAAATAAAACTTAGAAAGTTTGTAGTATACAATTATTTTTCAGTGAACCAGTCTTTGTAGTAATTCAGTATTGTCACTGAAAGGAGAAGTAATTGGTGAATGACAGTCTTAGAAATTACAACTTTTAGTACTTGGTGACTAATAGATGAACATCTTTTTGTCCTTTGAAAGTGTAATTTCTTTTCCATTTATTGGTAAATACTGTAGCTACCCCACAATTGGTATAGAAGAGCGAATGCTGAGTTGCTAATGGAGCTCTTTGTTCTGCCTGAGTAATGAATTAATGATTTTATAAGTACTGGGGACAAGTAAAGTGCTAGGCATGTCATATGTGTTTATTACTCTAGTGTTATTTTATTTACAGTGCTCTCTGCTGAATTTTGTTTTGTCATACCACTTTCCCATTGTTAAGCTATGATCTATTTAGAGTTGATTTGTTCTAAATATTTTGGCACAATGATGTTAAAATTTTTTTGTCAAGTGGGACCAATGGTACCAGGGAGATGTTGCTGTTATACATCTATGCACAGGTCACATTTTGTCCAGCACTGGAACATGGCATCTTTGTTTTGGGAAATGACAGGTAATTGTAGTCATTCATACTCCAGTTTAGCCTAGGGCTTTTTATAATTCTTCACAATGATCTCCATTTCCTTCACGGTGCTTGTCAAAACTCAGCTTTCTTTTGCTTCTGCTTAGTCAGATTGGTGAGGATCTGTGGGACAGCATCAATTGCTCTGGTTTCATCTGTTTCCATACTGTTATTACCTGATGGATTGTTGTTTGGTTTGGGCTGTATCTGGATTATGGGTTGCATGTCTCTGTCTGTTATGAAATCTCAAAGAAAGTTACAGTCTGAGTATCATCATTTCTTCCAGGGAGTGCAGCCATTAAGGTCACTTAGAACCAGGTGTGTGCATCAGCCTCCTCCTTGCCTGAGCACAGGGTGCAGCCAGAGCCTGCATTCACACCTGGGGGACAGGAGGTGCTGCAGGTGCTGTGATACAAACACAGAACTCTAATAAAATAAGGCTGAGGATGGGATTTATAGGGGTGCATTTGTGTGACACTGTGTGCAGAAGAGTCTAAATATGTTGTGCTGTTGTAACTGATTAAATGTAAGCTTTTTATACTGACATTTGAGGAAGGATTCATGTTGCATAATGCATCAGCCTGTTAGAATATGGTCAGAAGGTTTAAGTGACATTTGCACAAGCGTTTTGTGACTTCTGGCAAACTTTTTGTATTAAATAGATGGATTTGGACAAGCTTATGTGAACAATTCCTATGAAGAAACAGTATAAAAATATACACACAGTTTATTTCATTATGCTCTTTTTGAAGTGTCTTTTTTGTGCCTTTGAGTACATAATTATACAGCATAGCACAGAATGTCTTCCCTGGATATTGCCATTGCTCATCCAATAGCAGTCAGCATAAAGATTGGTTTCAGTCAGTCTATAATGAGTGCAAAATCCCCAGAAACAGCTAAGTTGTTCTTGAGGGAACAGGATCTTAATTCAAAATCTTTTTAATGACCAATTTGAAACTTCTGTTTATGACTAAGCATCCTTGAAATAAGTGTTAGGGGGGTTTATTATTTATTTAATATACTACTTTATTTTTAGCAGTTAAATAGATTCTTTTTTCTAGCAAGCAATATTTGATTAACTTGGTTATGTACTGGCAGATGAATGACAATGTTCTGCTGTTAAATTAATTTGTGCTGTTGATCTTACGTGGTTTGAGCTGGAATTTGTATACTGCAATGTGAAGAGCTCACTGGGGGCAAGCTGGGTAGAGAAACAGCTGGAATTTGTGGTTATGTGCCTCATAAAGTTAATTCTGGCATTGTTAACTCAAAAGTAGCTTGAGATAAGTTCTGTTTTGGAAAAAGGAAGCCAAGGAGCAAGGAAAAGAAATGACTGTGATAAACCTCGGAAGTTCTGGTGATGTTTCAGCTGCTCACATGAGCCCTCCTGTTCCTGTGTTTGTTGCTGCCTGCCTCTTGCCCCCAACCCTTTTACATGGTTGAGAACTGCTGTAATTCTCTTACTGCTGGACACATTTACAAACATTTCTAAAATTTACACATATTTTGTTTATTTGCCACACATTAGTAGTCACAGTGATGAGAACTGCAATTTTGTAACCCATAGCAGAGATTCTCTCACCAGCCATCTAAAGGAGCAGTTTTCATATTTCCCCTTGCATGCAAGATTTTGTTTCAACTTCTGTATTAATGTGAAAGAGCTGTTCTGTTTTTCATTAAATTTTCACAAAAACAGTCAGGAAGAAACATCTCTTTGACCTGATTTTTCTTAATTTCTTTTTGTTGGGTAACCTGATGATTGCATTGTAAAGGAATGAAAAGAATATCATACACAGAGAATATGGTGGTTGCATTCATTCTTCCAAGCCTTGGATTTAACTATTTTGTAGTAGTCTGACCAGCATCCACATGTGTATTCCTCATATTGGACAGTTAGCAAACTGTGGCTTTTTGATGGGTTAAAGATCATTGTTGTTGGGTTTGTTTTAGTTGTTTGTTAATTTCTTCAACTTAAATACTGATTGCTGTGATGGATGGATATCAAAATAACATGAATGGTAACAAAGAGAAGTTTGGAGAGCACTGAAATCACCCCTTTATTTTTGACTGAAATTGACAAAACTACTTTTTCTAGAGTAGCATTAAAGTACAGGACACTGGTGGAGAGTTGCAAAAACTTATGGGAAACAGTTGCTTTTTTCTATTCATAGTAAGGGTTTTTGGCAGTTTTATT
Source organism: Hypocryptadius cinnamomeus (assembly GCA_013400635.1). Taxonomy (NCBI): domain Eukaryota; kingdom Metazoa; phylum Chordata; class Aves; order Passeriformes; family Zosteropidae; genus Hypocryptadius; species Hypocryptadius cinnamomeus. The sequence continues at coordinate 26,289 of VYZP01036923.1, forward strand.
GCATTTATTTAAGCAGACAGGTATTCAGTCACTCCTGTAAGAAGACAGAATGCTTTCTTTTTTCATCAGATAGTAATTACATGGTTAACTCAAAGTTGTGGTCTCTGAGTGTGGGGTTTTGTTTGCCTGGTATGTTTCAGGGAAATGCTGGCTAGGTTAAAAATAACATGATGCTACCTTCTTCTGTTCTCCTGCATCATCTTCCTTTAAGATTCCTTATAAGTCATTTGGTTTTCAATATCCTCTAAATCAACCAATTCAATAAGGGCTTTCAGCACCTGTGCTTGAAAAAATTTTGTAGTGTGGGGTTTTTTAGTATTCTCTCTTTTTGTGGTTTTTCAGACTTCTACATTGTCAATCTCAATTTATCAGTACAGCAGTGATGAGAGAAATCGTAAGCAGGAAATATAATTGTCATGCATTTCTGTGCACTGCATGTCATAGATTTCATCAACATTTCCTCTACAGAAATATGGAAATGTAAAATTATATTATATTTATTAGGAGCTGTGGATGACTTCCGATTTTAATTCAGGAAACATTTTTTTGCATGACTTCTGGAATTAATTTGCTACCAACAATTTTTTACACCAGCTTTTGGCTAGAAAGTGCTGACAGTCAAGAACCACAGAAAATATTAGGGAATAATTGTTCACTCTATTAAAAAGACAATGAGATTTTGGTTCTTAAACATACATTGTTTTTCTCTGATTACATCTCAATACCTGGATAATTTATTTGAAAACTATTGAAATTAAAAGGCTTTTTGTAGTGTTGAAACACAGTAGAGCAATTTGGTAGTATACATGTGCTGATACAGTGCTTGCAGTGTAATTAAGTAAAACTGTGGCACTTTGACATCTGCTGATCTCAATAACACAAATGTTATTGCTTTGCAGCTACCAGAAATGCCAGCAAATACCACTGCTTGAAATACGTTTGTGTGACACTAACCTTTTTTAAGCTTTTGGGATGCCTCCCCTCAAACTTCATTTAAGGCACCTATTTTTCAAAGATCAGAGGGATATTAGCTAATTAGCCGTGGAATTTAATTATAGTTTACTTTAAACTTTAATTTTCTTTTCTAGAGTTTCTCGTAGCGAAGAGGAAAAGGGGCAGACCAAAAGGGTCCACTAAGAAGTTTTGTGTGGATGAAGATGTGGCAGAAAATAACCCTGTTCCAAGCCAAGAGACTCCAGCTGGGACAGAAGAAGTCCCAGAACCATCTGAAGTCTCACCAGGCAGCCTGGAGTGCAGGAAATGCAATCGCAAATTCTCCAACACACGTCAGCTGACTAAACACATCTGCATTATTGTTCTAAATGAAGGAGAAGAAGAAGGAGATGGAGGTAAGAAAACATCCAGCAAAAATGTCTGAAGCAGGTTGTGGGACAGTGTTTTCCCACCATGAGACCTGGCTTGGAATCCCTGGTGCTGGCTTTAAATGGAGTGGAGTTGTCTGTTTTTTGTAACACGAAAAAAGCAAAACTGAACTCGGACGAGGTATTTCAACTTCTTTCAAAGTGGTCAAAATGTTTATTACAGTAATGATTGTTTTACAACTACCTGAAATGCTTGTTTCTCATAGCAACTATTCTGTTTCTCACAAAGTGTATTTTTTCAGTGATAAGTGGTATAGGCCATGCAGTTGAGTATCACACATAGGTGAGGAAGGATGATCCTGTACAGGGGTTTCTATCCCATGTCTTCAGAAATCTGAGTTCTGGTCTCTTCTTTTGATAGTTTGCTTTTCTGGATGGCTTCTTTCACTGTATAAAAAATAATGTCAAACTCAAACAAAGCTTTATGTGAATGATTGTCTTTGGCATAGGAGAGTCCAGTGTTTAAATGTAGCTTTAAGATTCATTTGGATATATTCAACCTCTCAAACTTTTAGTATAGAACAGAGCAGAATGGAGTTACTTTCAGTTGTAAGGGACCTACAATGACCATCTTGTCCAACTGCCTGACTAGTTCAGGGCTGACCAGCAGTTAAAGCTGCTGCTAAGGGCGTTGTCCAAATGGTTTCTGCAACACTCATTGGCCTGGGGCATTGAACCCTAATCTGTTTAAAAAGACAATTTGTTCAGAATAGAGTAGTTGAAGGGGTGTACAGTAATCATCTCCTCTACCTGCCTATTTAACCTTTCCCTGAGGTCAGTGTCACATTGTCACATACATACAAAGCAATGACTTAGTCCAAATTACCTTAACTTTACGTGAGTTTTGTGTTAATGGTAAAATTCAGGTTTTGCTTTTGTTACAGTTGCTCAGTATGATATTGTGGATTCTGCTTGTAGACAAAATTTGCCACTGCTTTTTTTTCCAGTTTTCTGTTACCCTTTCCAGTCTATAGTGATTATACTCAACTAGTATGACTATTTTACTTTCACATATATGTAGAGTTTAACTTTTGTGGCAAAGCTTAATTAAAATAAGCTTAAGATATGTTGATAGAGCACAGAAACTCTTGCTTTGATAAAGTACCTGGTTCTGTTTTACTGTCATCAGTGGTAGAATTTTTCAACTACACAAAACGACAGTTACTCCAGCTGTCTCACCTGTGACATCCCAAGTGTCCATGCCCTCTGCTGTTTGTATGGCCTAGGTCCAGTGGTAATATTTGCATTATTTTAGAAATGTCACCTTTTCTAATGTCCTTTTAGAATAAACTCTCAGGTCAAAGTATAAACTCAAATTACCTGTTCTTGACCTATTAGCTCATTAGAGCTCCTAAATCTTATCTTCATTGGTTTCTCTACAAAATACACTACAAATTTTCCAAACTAAATTGCTCATCCTTTTACTTCCTTATGAAGAAAATAGCCTCAGTTTTGGGCAGATGAAACATTTTTTGTTTATTCTCTGGTAAAAGCAAAATGATCAAGCAAAGTCAAACAGTCAAGCAACAAATCACTTGGGGTCACCAAAACAAGGTGTTCCAGTTTTTTGAAGCTTTCTATCCTGACTGCAAACTGTGAAGGTATTGGGGGCTGGTTTTATCCTGAAAATATAATTCTTCCTTGGAATATATCTGTGTGTGAAATTCAGTCCTCAGCTGTCTACTGATTAATGTCCCATCACAGGAAAACTTTTCACTTCTGGCTTTACCATATGAACTGGTTTGAGACAACTTCTCAGTTTCTGAATATGTAGATGAAAGTAGCATGTGCATTATTATTTTCCTCTTAAGAAAGTGTGCATACATTCAGTAGCTCAAAACTCTGTGGAATGGGCAAGAACAGTGTGTTCTCTGCCTAGGGTTCTCTATTATAGTCTCTATAATATTCACCATAACATTTTGCATAATCACAGAATCACTGAGTTTGAAAAAGACATTCAAGGTCATGGAGTCCAACTGTTAACTCAGCATGACCATGTTCACCACTAAACCATGTCCCCAGGTGTCACATCCACAGACCTTGTGAATGCTTCCAGGGATGCTGAGTCTACTGCTTCCTTCACGGCCTGTTCTGATGGTTGATCACCTTTTCAATGAAGAAATTGTCCTGATATCCAATCTAAACCTCCTGTGGCACAACTTGAAGCCATTTCCTCTCATCCTGTCTCTTGTCACCTGGGAGAAGAGGCCAACTCCCACCTGGCAGCCTCCTGTCAGGCAGTTGTGGAGAGTGATAAGGGTCCCCCCGATCCTCTGCTCCAGGCTGAGCACCCCCAGCTCCCTCAGCTGCTCCTCACCAGACTTGTGCTCCACACCCTTCCCCAGCTCCATTGCCCTTCTCTGGACCTGCTCCAGCCCCTCAATGTCCTTCTTGTAGTGAAGAGCCCAAAACTGAGCACAGGATTTGAGGTGTGACCTCACCAGTACTGAGTACAGAGGGACAGTCCCTGGCCTAGTCCTGCTGGCCACATTAATTTTAATAATGTGTCAAGGTACCAAGGTGCCATTTGCCTTCTTGCCCACCTGGGCACATGCTGGCTCATGTTCAGCCACTGTTGACCCACAGCTCCAGGTCCCTTTCTGCCAGGCAGTTTTCCAGCCCCTCTGCCCCTAGCCTGGAGCACAGCATGGAGCAGTTGTGACCCAAGGGCAGGACCTGGCACTTTGCCTTATGGAACCGCACACAGTTGGCCTCAGTCCATTGCTCCAGCCTGTCCAGATCCCTCTGCAGAGCCCTCCTGCTTCATACCATGGCATGAGGTGGTTTTTTCTGTTGTTCTGCTCTTTTCTTAATGTTCCCTTTATAATATGGTTGATTTTTCTGACTCCTGCTTACTATTAAACTTAGGTTTTCATCTAAGTATTTAGAAATACAGACAGATCTTTCTTGTACTCTAAGAGTCAATTTAGAACCCATCATTTTATCAGTAATTTTTTTTTTCTTGAATCCACTGTTGCCAATTTTCCTAGAGCTGGATGGAATATTTTATTGAAGGTCTTTGAATCTTCCAGAAATATAATACCTGCTTCTGTGTGTCAGAGACAGTTCAAAATAGATGGCTAAAATTCACAAGCAGCTTTGGCTGCAGGTTCTTCTCACTTAGTCTTTGACATTTTACCTAGTACATACAGGTTGGGTTTTTTTCCCTTTTATTTATGTATTGTCCAACTTGAAATTACCTATCTGTTTTTAATGCTTCTGAGATATTTCTATAGTTTTAAAGTTTATACCACTTCCTCATGTTTTTAATTTCTTGCAAAGCTTAGCACTCTGTGGACATCTGGTTAATAGTCAGATGTTTTTGCACTGTGTCTGGCTGCAGTGGAGTTAATTTCTTCATAGCAGCTCATATGATGCAATGTTTTATATTTTTGACCAAAATAATGTTTTGGCTATTGCTAAAATATGCTAAGCATGAAAATATTGAAAAAAAAAAATATATATATAGTTATTCTGTGTGATATTCTTTACTCAAAGAAATCAAATACATGTTTTGAGCTGGAGCTCAAGTATTCATAGAGGTTTCTAAGTAATAAAATGTTTTGCTGTCTTTTATGGGTCGACAAGAAAAGTGCTGAAATCCCTAACATGACCAGCACTTAAAACAAATAAATCACTAGAAAACTCTAGTTGAAACTAGACTTGAAACTTCATTGCAAGTGCACATGTATTGGTCAGAGGAATAGCTGGTAGATGCAGTGGGCCTCTGCTGTTTCTTGCTTCTGTAATTAGTGATCTGCACTGATCTCTGAGATCAGTGACTCACTGATAGTTCTCCTGCTCATTCCAGTGTCACCAGGCCCTACTCCTGACACCCTCTGTGCATCTCATTTGATCCTTTATAGCATAATGATTGCCTTCACCTTGTGGGCCCATTCACTAAAGAAGAAAAAAAAAAAAAAAGAAAAAAAAAAGGTGTCTTTTTTTCAAATCTGAAGGGTTGACCCTGCCTGGACTCCAGGGTGCCCAGGAAGCAGCTCCTCAGCTGGACTGGAAAGAGAAAATACAACAAAAGCCTTGTGGGGAGAGATCACTCACCAGTTACCATCAGAGGAAAAACAGACACAACCTGGGGAAATTAACTTATTACCAATCAAATGAGAGCAGGATAATGAGGAATAAACCCAAATCTCCTTCAGAGAAGCCAAACTGTAGCCCCCCTGCTACCAAAACATGGCCACACAAAGCCAATACAGCACAGGATTAAAAAATGTCCACTGTATTTCCAATTTCCCCATGTACATGCTTAGTAAATATATTTTTCATAGAGGGCGTATTTGCCTAAGCAAGTTGCTGTTTTGTAAGCCAAACTGTGTGTACACCTATTTCTGTTTTAAACAAAATTAACAATTCTGGCTAATGATTTGGATCTGGCTGGCAAGGTATTAGAGAAGACATTTAGTGGCTGGGGAATGGCATTTGGGTGGAAGACAGATTACAGTCCCTTCTCTGGAGTGAACCGTTCAATCCTCCTGAAGTGGGAGCCTACATATGTCTTGAAGATGTCACTTTTGGCCTTAGTTTAAAATGGTTTTGCCATCAGCTGGATTCTAATTTAAATTAATTCTTTCTGCAAGTAGAATGTCATTCTCTGCAGGATAAACAATTGCATGTGTTAATTTCAAATGGCCAGTTCACTTTCTTTTTTCCAAGCTGCTCTCCTGCTGCTATAAAATATCACTTCTTAGAGGCTAAAAAATAGTAATTTGAATGAAGAGTAGTTTAAAAACATGCCAGTTAAGGCTGTGTAGCTATGCCTGTGAAATGTCGTACATCCAATTACAAATGCTGAGAGCAATCCCTTCAATTAATGACTCCAGCAGAATCCTGGGGCAGATGAAGGATGCAGTTTGATGGGACTCTGGAAGCCCTGATGAATTCAGAGCTGGCAGTAGCTCTGCTGATCAGCAGCCCTGCCCATTCCTGGATCGTGTTTGAGGCACTCAGCGTTGTGTTCCTTGCACAGACACGAGCGGCGTTTGAAACGCCTGGCGCCAGGGAGGGGAGGGCGCTCTGTCTGTCTGTCTGTCTGTTGGATCCAGGTGCCAGCTGACAAAGTGCTGAGCTGGCTGCCCAGCAAGGGAGGTGCACAGTGAGACACTTTGTCTAAACAAACCTGTTCAGGAGCAAGCAAAGGCTTTTACTCCCTGGAGAAACTCAGCTTAGCTTTTCAAGTGGCATATACTCTATTTTCTCATAAATCATCTTAAAATCATCCAAGGGTGTTCCTTTATAACCCATGGTAGTTATTATACAGCAGAACTCTCCCAGCTGAGATGAACAAAGCATTCATTTGACACTCTAATAATCCACAATCCTAACAGTGAAGGAATTTTTTCCGGGAAGGCAGCTGAATAATGATGAGATGGCCACATACTATAGAAAGGCTGTTTGAGCCCTGTGGTCAAAGTTGAAGCTCTTTTTCATTAAAACATACTTTTGTGTCCCTTTCAATCCTTTCCTAAAGCACACCTTCCACTTCAGGGTTTTTTTTTGGTGTACAGAGTTCAGGGACAAAGCAGCTGTCATTGAGAGTTAAGGTATTTGGTCATTTGGTGATTTGATAGGGAGTGTTGGTTGGAAGGATTTTTAGGTCTCAATTTACACACAGACCACGAAATAGTTCTCTTTGTAGCAGTAAGTGTTATGTGTGCACCCCAGCTGCTTATCAACAAATTGTTTCTGGAAGATGTTTCTTCCTCTCAGACAGGGGTAGAATGGGGCTACTGCCATCAACAGGTATCAAATTAATGAATAAATTTTTATATTTAAGTATCAGAACTAGATCACTGTAGAAAGAGGGTTTTTGGGTTTTTTTATCAGGTATCATGTGAGGGTGAGAATGTTCTAACAGATCCTCAGCACTAGCAGCAGATGTATGATCAGGAAATCAGTGGAGTTTTCTCACTGCTGTTTCTCACCAATCTATGTGTGGGGTTTTTTTGTGTTAACTGAGATGGCACAGCACTCAGTAGCTTCCTCACACCTTTGCTCCTACTGAATGTAGTCCTCCTGTTAGTGGATGGGTGTTTTCAGCTCATATTGAGAAAGTTGAGATAATTTTTTGTCATACAGGCAGTTGAGATTGAGTTCTTTGTTTGAAGTACTTACCAGCTTTGGGTTTTGTAGGAAAATTTTTTTGTATGGCCATAATTTTTAGTGCTTAGCCTACATGCACAAATATTCTACGTGTATGAAACAGCTGCATTTTAACAAAGAAATATTTTGATATTGCAATTCTGTATGTTGTTTTTAAGTCTTTTAAAATAGTATTTTTGGTCTGTTTTGAAAGAAGGGAGACAGTCAGCAGTGTTTGTTGTAATACATCTCTTCAGCTTGGCCCTGGGTTGGACTGAAAGAACTGCCAAACTGATCTGCCTGACAGGCAAGTCAGGAAAGAAAAACAATGTGAAACATTTGTTGGCTACTGTGGTCATAGTTATTCACTAATATGGATCACAAACAAACTCAAATCTGTGGTTCTCCTTTTTTTAGTAGAATTCCAATACTCAAAAGCTAATAAAGTTGCATATTAACATGAAAAGGTAATAAATGGTTTTGTTGTCTTTCAACCACTTCATCATTAAACTGATTAATCGTTAGAATCTTTCTAGTGGTTAGAAAGGAGAGTTTAGGAGTAAGGTGCTTGAATTCTATTCATGTAACTGCTAGGAATTACAAGATCCTAGCATGTGGAAAAAATTCCATTTCCCTCATCAGAGCTTTCATTCCAATATATGGTTCTGGATTTCTTTTAGCTAAAGCATGTTTTGTCCATAGGCATATAAAATCTTTTGGTTTTTTTTTTCCTAATGCTTTTCAGTTTTGCTTACCGTCCACTGAACAAAAGCAGAGTAATTAATTAATTAATTTGTTAAGCCAGTATGTGAAGTACCCTCAAGGAAACAATTCAGTAAGCAGGTTACATTCTCAGGCACATGGTGTGGCTCTTGGGGACGGTCCTGTGCAGGGCCAGGAGCTGGACTCCAATGACACTTGTGGGTCCCTTCCAACTCAGTTTATTCTGTGATTCTGTGTATTCTTATTCTTTATGAGAAGACTTTCTTGTGTTGGTAGCCTGGTCCTGCTGAGAAATTTGTGATGATTCATTTTATTCTTGATTATAAACTAACAGAGGCTGTTTAATGAAGAAAATGTGAAAATATGTTTGTTTCATAGAATCACTAAGGCTGGAAAAGAACTGTAAGATAGAGTCTGACTGTTTTCTTCCACCCCTGCTCAGCCCACCAAAAGAAACCACTGCACAAGCTGGTTCTGTTTGAAGGGGATTTGTCTTTATCTTCAAATATCCCTTTCAAGTATTGCAGAAAAATATCAGTGTTACAACTGTGTGCTTTTAGTATAAATGAATAATTTACAACTATATTAAGGAGTTAAATGGGGACATTATGAAACTCTTTATACCTATAAAGCAGCAATATTTTCTAAAATCATAGAAGTCCACAGAGAAGAACCTAGTTGAGAAGAGGCATAGATCAAGGAATTTTTGTGATGAAATTGGAAAAATCATTAGTAGGTGTTGAAAAGCTGGGGGCTCTCTGGGCAGAGGAGCTGGAAGCTGGGCAGAATCATGGCTGGCTGTGTTTGAATTCAGTTTGCTTTTTTTCATTGTTCCTCATTCTGGAGACTCTAAATATTCATTTCAAGCTTACAGTTTAGTATTAAATCACTGCCAGTTGTCAGCATACAGATTTCTGTCTCAGGATGCCTGAGAAAGCTAAACTTCTTCCTGCACACCTTGTTTCCTTCTGGTTCTGTGTCTAGTAAAGAAATTGTGGTTTATGCAGGTTATGTGATCAGCCTTATCCATGCTGCTTCAGCTTCTGCTTGTGTCCTTCATTTTTGTAAGGAACAAAAAGCCAGGACATTTTAAACCTTTGTTCCATTAGAGTCAGGCCACAGAGACAGTCTTTGTTTCAGTCTCAGCTGAGTATTTACAAAATATTACTGGAATTAAAACAGCTGCTTCCATGTTGTATATCTTTTCACTCCTTCTGCTGTTTGCATGACAGAAACAAGTCTGGGCACACCACAGCTTTGCTCTTACTGGTTTTTTATTTATATTTTGTTTTGCTATCTCATTATGGCAGCTACAGCATATTTTATATATACGTGGAATTACTCACTCTGGAGATTGAATCAACTGATGTAGATTGAGAGAGGGAAAAAAAAAAGAAAATTTCACTGGGTTTATTTATAAATTCTTCCATTAATTTCTTCTTTCCTTGTTCATTGCCTCTGGAACATTTGCATAGTGCCTTAATTTGCCGACTTTGTTTTTTCTTGTCTGCATCTTCTCCCACTTCATCTAAGAAATTTTGTTTGTATAAACTTAAGAGTTCTCTGTTTTTTTGTCTTGCTGCTAATTATTTATCTATAAAGGCACTGTTGTTTTTTTGTTTTCTCTTTAACTTTTATTTTTATTATGTAGAATTTCAGTAAAGGAATTCCTCATTTGCTTTAAAAAAGAAATCAGCTGATTACTGGCTATTCATTCTTATCACAGAAGAGTGTTTTGTTGAGTGGCTTTCTAGTTAACAAGTTGAAAACTTACCCTATTTAAGAAGTTGAAGACATTCTGAACAACAACAGGGAATGATTTGGAAGTGCAGGCCTTCAAAATGAGGAGTTACATGTTGGGAGTTAGGTTGAACCAAAGAACTGTTTCAAACCTTAATTATTCTTGAATCAACACTAAAAAGACAATTATATTTCTGGCTATTGGTTTACAATAACAGGAGCAGAAGAAGGTCTAATCCAAAGAGATTGTCAAAAGACTTTCCCTTAAATAAGATGGATAGTGAAGCCAGTACTAGAAAAAATAATCCTAAGATTGTCAGAACAATTAAATACGGAAAAGAGAAAAATGAATTGTTCATTAGTTGCAAAATCATGAGAACTTCGAAGTTTGTAGCATTTTCACAGAAATCCACAATAATGTGAATGAATTTAGAAACATGTTTCTGAGAGTTCGTTTTTTAAGTTTTGATTTTTTTCGCTCTTATTTTCTTTGTTTGTATAAGTATCATACTAGTTTTATTAAATAGAGGGAAAAAAGTTCCCCTTTAGGAATCATGCAGCACATCTTGTTTTGATAACATCTTTCTTTCTACTGGAGCCTAAATTTTCTCCCCATTTGTCCTTGCAGTGTTAGTAAGTGTGTTACCTGCATTGCTTTTGTACATAGTTACCTTCTTTTTGATGTTTGCTCTTTAGGTAATGATTCTGACGTTGACCTTGACAGGAAGGAAGATGAGCGAGAAAAAACTCCCAAGAGGCCCAGAGCTCAGAAAACAGAGAAAACAGCATCAACTAAGGAGACTGAGCAGGTTTCAGGAGCTAAAAATCCTATTATAAGTGTGGTTTTGACAGCCCATGAAACTATTCCAGGTAATGAAAATCACCAGTTATATAATTTTATTTTTTTTTTTAATTATGCTGACACTGTATAAAACATTCACTGGTCTAAAACAAAATTGCTTAGAATATTTAGTGTATGAAAAATATTTAGCATTATTTGATTATCATGATACAGAGTCTCCACATCTGGCAGCTACATAATTGTAGAACTTCAGTCACATTTCTACATAGGTACAAGAAATGCTGGACCTGGCTGTAGTTAACCTCAGTTATTGCATTAACATCAGTGCTAAAACACTGACCAGAGAACAGAAAAGTGCATATATATTTGAAAATCAAGTTCTACATAATGATTAGAGGATTCCAACAATTTAGTTAAACCTAGATTTGCATTTGACTGTTTATATAAACCATTAACCGGTTATAAACCATTAACCCTTCTGACTGACTGTCATTATTTTCAGCTTTGTAGCTTTATTGTTCTCATTTTGTTATTGCTAACATTTTTGAGTATTTGTTTTGCTTATAACTATCAGAACAACTTTAAGGTCTTCATTTTGTTGTTGTGGGTTGGAAGCTAGCAGGATTCTTTGTGTTGTTAATATCTTTTGATATTGAGATCTGCGATACGCTGATTCAGGGACTCACGGAGGTGTAATTAAATTAACACGTTTAGGTGTTAATTTATGGATGTAGACAAACCTCCCTTCCTCAGGGCATTTGGGAAGTGCCATAACTGGAGATTCCCCTCTCCTGGTGCTAAATTTTATGCACTTTGTAA
>VYZP01036923.1:37866-61742 GCA_013400635.1 Hypocryptadius cinnamomeus
CCTCTCCTGGGGCTAAAGTTTATGCACTTTGTAAGAGTTTTTATCTTAGACCTTTGCATATCTAGACTAGGACTAGAAGAATTTCCAAGAGGGGAAGAAAAGACGTTGTGGATAATGCAATCAAAGATCCATTTCCTTACAAAACTGGCCTAAAAAGGCAAAGGAAATAATAATAAATATAGATAATGAAGCAAATGTAGGAAGCATGTGATGCAGGAGAGGAATGCAAATCTAGTGGATGTTGCTGCCTTAATTACTACCTAGTAAAATTTTTCTTTGGAAAACCAGAATTTTGGGCTTTCTTGCCCAAAACCAAAAAGCTTTTTGAGGTACTGAAAATAGTAAAATAACTTAAACTTTGGAGGTACTTGGGCATAGTACATGAAACATTCAGAAGACTTTAATGAACCAAAGGGATTTATGGTCAAGTATGAACCTGCAGCAGTTTTTGAAGGTTCTCTCATCTCTTTGACTGCCAATTAATAATCTTACTACATTCAAGTTCCCTGCTAAATTATGTGTAATAAAAAAGTCAGTACTCTTCAAAAAGTTATGAATTGTCACCCAACTTTTCAGAATTTGGAAATTCTAGAAGATACAATATAAGTGATTAAAGATTACAAAGAAAAATATTTAATACAATTATCATATAATTTATTTTTCATTGATTTTCCTTCTATTTTTTTTCCATTAATTTCCACAATCTAACTATATCTTAATGTCACTAGCAATTCTTAGACAGTTCCCCTTGCTCAGTAATACTTAAATGTCTGGAATTTTTAATAAAGATCTTTCACAGTCTTTTTCATAGTCAATTTTCTGGAGATTTATCTTGTGCTGAAGAGATGAGTTACTGCTGTAGGCTGCTGTTGAAGAATATAAATAGATAAAATAGTTCTCCCTTCTCTTCTTCTTTCTTTGTACTAGGCCATCTGTAAAGTTGAAAATAAAGTTTAAACTTCCTTAAACACTATCTAAACTTAGTCCTTTCTCTGCAGGCATTAACAGTCTGTACCACATGTTACCTAGTTTTGAGGGACACTTTTTGTGTCCATTACAGTAAAATTCTGTTGGAAGATTTCAAATGACAATTAGAAAAATAGAGAAGGTCTTAAGAATTAGCTGTATTTTATTCCCAGTACTAAGGAACTACTTAGACTGTATTTTTCTCCTCTTAAATAAAAGATTCTTCTGGAAGTATTGCATTGACACTTTGCTGTAACTTTGCTAAACACTAATGAGGTTTGGGACAATGCTTTGTATCATTTAGATTATGACTAAATGGAAGTTTTCAAAATATCTTTGAAAAACAGGATCAGTCAGTTTTTAACTTCCCAGAAAGGACATTTGGGCAGCTTTGATTTTCCCTGGCGTTCCTCTTCTGTAATGTTTTCCTGGGAAGCATATGAAAGGTAATAAATTTACAGCTATAGAAATCTGAAAGCTGGCATTAACCTACAGAGTAAATACAGTTTGAATAAAAGTTGTAGTTTTTTAAGTGCAGGCCTTGAAGTTCCTTTAGAGGCTTGAGAGGTGAGCCTGGGCAAAGCTCCTGCAGGGCAAGGCCAAGCACAGGGTCCTGCCCCTGGACATGGAGTGATAGGATGAGGGGAAATAGCTTCAAACTGAAAATGGGTAGTTTTAGATTAGGTTCTAGGAAGAATTTCTTCACTGTGAGGGTGGTGAGGCATGGAAAATTTGCTCAGAGAATTTGTGGATGCCCCATCCCTGGAAGGGTTCAAGGCCAGGTTGGATGGGGCTTTGAGCAGTCTGGTCTAGTGGAAGGTGGCTGTGCTCACAGCAGGCAGGTTGGAATTAAAGGACCTTTGAGGTTCCTTCCTACCCAAACCACTCCATGGTTTTATAACTGGAGGGATGTGGAGACCTTCAAGAGAAGGAGTGCTGAGTTCCTGAGCACACCAAGGCATCAGATCAAACACAGGACAGTTTTTTGTAAGCATCACAATTAAGAGAGGAAATAACTACAATTATATGCACTTCTGAAAGTTGTTTTGAATGGCAGACACTTTTTCTTTAAGTCTGTTTTTAAGAACAAGTGAATAAATTTGTCCAAATATTCCATCTTCTGGGTTTTTAATGTCTTTTGTTTCCCATGTTTAAATTCTGTAAATTATCAAGGTGTCAAAAAGCAATTTGTTATTCATGCTTAGTTAGTTTGATTCAGGAGAGATGTGAACATTTAAATTACTGTTTTATGTAAATTCTGTAATATTTTAAAGACTCAGCTTCTTACTAGGAGATTAGTTTTAAGTTCCTGTGAAGATGGTCAGTGGTAGATTACTTTTTGTTTGTTTGTTTTCAAGAAAAACGAAAATAGCATGAAGTATTCAGTTTCTTGAGAAAAATTAATTTTTGTTTTCTAAAGGAGTTGGAATTTTTTTCAACTACAAATTCTTAATAGAACACCGTGAAGGCTTTTATCTCCCTGATTTCCACTGTTCATAAAAGTCCACCTGAGCTCTTGTGCTACTGTGTGAGAAGATTCTGTCTGTAACCTATGAACACTTAGTTCCTTCTTCCATTGACATTTTTGGGCAGTGGGGAAGAAGTGGAAGAATATAATTTTACTTATGATTTAGGACTGACTTAGTTTAACTGGTGGCAGTCTTTTTAACTGATTACAGTCTTTTTTGTATAAGATAATTTCTGTTCTGTAGCTCATGCAATGATGGTTGTGGGTTTATGACATATCTGAATGGATTTAGTATCAGGCAAAATGATCCTCCTGGGGAAAGGAGGAGGACTGGGACTGCCCCTTTTCAAAGTATCTTGGTCAGTAAGTACAGACTGATGTCACAAGCAGGTGCTGTTCTCCAACCCCAGCTTTCTGTCCTTTGAATCATTGTGCCTGTTGATGCACTTCTGTAGTGAAACACACTAGAAAATTAATAATGTATTTGCAGAAGGAGAGATATGGTGTAGATTTTAGGTGGATCCCCTCTCTAACCCTATTCATGAACTCCTGGGCTGGTTCTTTTCAGGCATCACCAGCTTATAGTTGAATGGGGAAAAGAGAGAGAGCCAGAGAAAAGATGCTGTCCTTATGCTGACTTAAAGCAAATGTTGAATTAGGCAATCAATTTCCAATTAGGAAAATGAAACCTTTCCCCTCTGAATATGAGCAGGTGTTCATGTTATTGTAGGTTTACAGATGGATTTAGCTCAGCCAATCTCATGTCCAGCTCTGGTGAAAGGAGGAGTCTTCATCCTCCATACACGGGTGTGTGTTTCTATNGAGTCTTCATCCTCCATACACGGGTGTGTGTTTCTATTTTTGTCTAAATTAAAATGGGTTCAGTCTCAGGGTGACCTAATGTTAAATGGTCCTTTTGCTTTTTTTTTAGCTTTATTTTGGGGTTAGAGATAGCTTTGCATGGAGAGCTTTGGGATTATGGGTAGGGTTGGTTTCTAATTATTTGACTTTCAGAACTGTCTTACTATGGATCACACATATTTGGAGCACATTTCACAGGATATTGTGGAAGCTGGAAAAACACATTCCTCCAAAAAGAGATGGAAAGAAACAAATATTCAGTTCATACCCATAGCACATTATTTTAACTGTACAGACCAGAGTTATGGTCTGTACAGTTGAAATCGATTATGTATACCTACATTATGAAGATTTTTTTTGTACTTTAACTTCAGCTAAAGTTCTTTTTTAAAACAAAAAAAAAGTTGGTCCAAAGGCAGCATGCAGCATCTCTATAGGAAAGAAAAAAGACAATTATTGTGTAAAGTCTCATGGATTCTGACATTTGTTGAGCTGGTGTTTGCATTAGATTATCATATTTAATATGTATCAATTAATTTGTCTAAGTCCCATTTTGAATGCATTTATATTTTCAGTTTCTGTGACATTATGCAGTAATTGTTCCATAACTTAATTACATGTGGGGTGAAAGTGCATATTCCTTTAGTTTAAGTCTGCATTGAACTGTTTTTTGTGGGTTGCAAGTTAATGCTTATTCACGCTTTTTTTTTTACAGTATTGCTAATCACAGAGTTTTTTCTGATATTTCACTTTCAGTTACCTCTTTTTCAATCTGAAGGTCTCTGAATTCTGTGTCCCTTTCCCAAACAAAATATTTCTGATTTTGTCTTTGTTACTGTTTTCTGCTTCTTCTTTATCCTTTTTTTGTGATCTGTACTTGAAGATTTAGGACATTTGCAGAATTCAGTTGAATTAATAGGAATTAGGTTGATGTTCTTTCCTGGTTTATTTCTGATCCATTCCTAATAATTCCATTACCTTTTAGACTTTTGATAAGTTTTGGAGAACTGTAGTGAGGGTCAGGCTGTTTTTCTGAGGGACAGACTGTAAGACACTGGAGGCCATCTCTGAGTTTGAGCCAGAGATGAGGCTCACTGAGTAATGCTTATCTGTAGAAGCTGCTGTCAGAATGCCATGAAGAACTCAAATCTTATTCTTCTGAAGGCAGATTTACTTCGGTGATATTGACTGAAAAGAGGAAAGCAAAAGGCATAAATAAAGTCTAGTAAACTAAAGTCGATTCTGTCTTTAAAATAGAGATATGATAGTGCTGGAGGAAGGATTTTTGTGAAAGAAATTATCAGCACAGTAAACTTCTTTTTTTTTTGTCCTGATATTTATATGCTTTGACTTCTTGAAATGATTGCCTAGGGCAGCAGGAAAACCTTTATCTTCTTCAGTGGTATTTGATGTTTTTAATGAAAAATAAGACCTTGTATGTGTTTGCCTTGTTCTTAGGCATTTCCCTAACCTGAATACTGAGGGCATTCTTTTGGGATTTGGGACATGCGGGGACTAGGCTGGGTAGAGCCTAGAAACCAATTTTCTCACTTCCTGGGCATGGGCTGTAGTCATTAGTTTGTGATCTAGTGGTGATTGCTGTGGCTGTTGCTCTGTTGGCTCCCTCAGTCAGCATTCCAAGTGGATGGAGGCATCTAATGTTTCTTAATGCTTCCCTGTCTTCTAAGGGTGGGAGGTAGCAACCTCCCACTAGGGGACATGATTGCCTTTTGTGAGCAGGTACTTCATCAGCATGACTGAAAATCTGAATCTCCCTCTTCAAGTTCTTAAAGGCATTTGTCTCTCTGTGAAATGCATAGGTAATTTAGAGGCAGTAACATGAGGATAACCTTGGAGCATTCTGCTCACTCAAAGTATGCAAAATACTGGTGAGTTAGTATTTATTTAGTGAGTATATATTCAGTTCACCCAGTTTAGGTGATTAAATTTTTATAGTGGTAGTATGAAAGTCTGTTAAACAGTTTGGCAGTCCTTTTAGGAAATGCTCAAACATCCTGAAATGCAGAAGGGCACAGAGGAGAGTTAGTGTGGAGCATTTAATGAGAATCTTTGTCTCACAGTCAAGAAATGGGAGGCCTAGAAGAGGCAATCATGCATATAAAGCAGTTTAAGTCCTATTTTCTTTTAATTGAGTCACTCTAAATATAGAATTTGCTTCTATTTTAAGTATTGAAGTATCAGAACACTTTTCTGGTGTCTGATGTCTATTCTGTTACCTTTGCACTGAGCCCACAGACTGAGCCATGGCTCCTGTGCTGTAATGACAAGGTCCCATCTCACTGGGACAGTGCAGTTTGGGAGATGCAATCCTGTGGACATCCTGACATTTTTGGGAAAGGGAGGAACAGGAAGAATAGAAGTTGTAATGTTCTGGTATAGTTTAGGGTGAAAACTTGGAAGATAGTTCTGTTGAACCTGCAGAATCTTTAGTACAGAACTGAAAACATTATTAAAAATCAGTACTCTAAAAAAGCTGGTTTTAGATGCAACCAGTTTAGTGAGCAACAGAGATATTACAGTTTAGTTATTCTGTTTAGTTACAGAGTTGCCTGATGTCCAGTCTGATAGGGAAAGCTTCAATAGCTTTAGGTACTCCCATATGGCCTCTTCTCAAAATATCTCAGTTTCCCACTTAAAATCACTCTGAAGGACCCACGGAATCTCTGTTTTTCTCCTTGTTGTCTACAGCACTTCTTTCCTCCATGTAATTTCACTAAGTCTTTCACACCTGTTGTTGGGTAACCCCCACTGTGGTTTCAGAGACTTTATGTTAGTACTGCCTATATTTTACAAATAACGTCTTCAGGAATCTGGGCTAAATGCATTCAGTAGAGTCCCTTCTGCTCCCAATGGAGATTGAGAAGTGCACATGTAACACAGAATCAGAATATCCTGAGCTGGAAAGGCTCCACAAAGACTGAGTCCATCTCCTGGCCCAGCACAGGACAGCCCCAAGAATCACACCATGTGCCTGAGAGCATTGTGCAAACACTTTTTGGGCTCTGTCAGGCTTAGAGCTGTGACCACTGCCCTGGGAAGCCTGTTCCAAACATGTTCTTTTATTCTGAGGAATGGCAATATGCCCCAAAATATAAGGAGTTTAAGGAAAAGATGTACATAGTCTTAAATATTGACTAAACTGTCTTTTAGGCTAAACTTTTCCCCACCCTTTTTTGTGGAACTGATTGAACAGCTTGTTGTAATTTTTCAAAGGATGTGGTATGAAGCAGAAACAGAAAAATTCAAATTTTATGTAGAAGATTTACAATCTTTTGAAGGTGGAAATATTTGGATGTAGTATCTCCTTGTAGCAGGCATCAAGCACTATGAATAATGCTCTGAGCTATCAGTCCTGGCAAGTTATTTAATTAGGACTGTGGTATAAGTACTGATGGCTTCTGGAAGTGTATCCATCATTAACAACAGAAACAAAAACAGTCAAACTAATGATTACAGAGTTTATTGTTTAATTTACACTTTTATATTATAGACAATGCATGTTTCTAGTGTGAGATTTTTAATGAACATTCTTTTCATTCTTCCTTTAGGAGCCAGAAAAATTGTTCCTCTTGAGGCTTCTCCTCATGAAAGTGAACCCAAAACTCCAGACACAACAGTCCAAGACCCATCACAACGAAAAGGATATCAGGAATATGCCATTCAGCAAACCCCATATGAACAGGCAATGAAAACAAGCAGGTAGTTTTGAAATACTTGTATTTGTGTTCATGCAGAATATGAATGAAGTGCTTCCCCATCCAGTGTTATGAAACTGGGGTATTTTTTTGAGACCTTTAAATAAAGGAAGAGCTGAAAATTAACTATGAATAAGCTGTATAATTTAAAATGTCTTTGGAGAATATATTTTTTTAAAAACTAAGCATTTCTTTCCATTATGAATGTCTAGGGAAATTTCAACACATTATATTACCAAGGTTCACCACTGTAAATATAACTGCTTGTTTGGGTTTTTTTAGGTTGGGTCCAACTCAACTGAAAATTTTTACATGTGAATACTGTAACAAGGTATTCAAATTTAAACACTCCCTCCAAGCACATCTGAGGATTCATACAAATGAGAAACCTTACAAGTGTTCTTACTGCAGTTATGCCAGTGCCATCAAAGCCAACCTGAACGTTCACCTGCGGAAGCACACCGGGGAGAAGTTCAGCTGTGATTATTGTACCTTCACCTGTCTCAGCAAAGGCCATCTCAAAGTCCATATCGAAAGGGTCCATAAGAAGATTAAGCAGCACTGTCGTTTCTGCAAAAAGAAATACTCAGATGTTAAAAATTTGATCAAGCATATGAAGGAAACTCACGACCTTCAAGACAAAAAGGTGAAAGATGTTTTTGATGAGCTTCGCTTGATGACACGAGAGGGCAAAAGGCAGCTTCTCTACGACTGCCATATTTGTGAGCGCAAATTCAAAAATGAGCTGGACCGCGACCGTCACATGCTGGTCCATGGTGATGAAAGACCCTTTGCTTGTGAGCTCTGTGGGCATGGAGCCACTAAATACCAAGCCCTTGAGCTTCACGTTCGAAAGCACCCTTTTGTATACGTGTGCTCTGTGTGCCTGAAGAAGTTTGTCAGTTCTGTGAGGCTGCGTGCTCACATCAAAGATGTGCATCCAGATATGCAGGAGGATTTTGTTTTTAACAGTTCTATCAACCAAAGCTTCTGCCTGCTTGAGCCAGGAGGTGACATCCAGCCAGAAGCCCTTGGTGAACAGCAGACACAAACTGCAGGTGAATCGACTGTCACGAGTACTGATGCTCTTAGCACCTCACAGCCATCTGCTTCTAAAGGTGAATCAGCAGCTGAAGATGCAAACCATGATGGTCAGCATAATGGTGATGTAAAAATTGATGCAGTCCTTTCCTTAGAATTAGAAAATCCTCTGGTGAAGAATGTAGCAGAGACACTGTGTCAGACAACAGATGTAGCAGTCCCAGACATTCAGCCCTGTGTAGCATCAGATTGCTTCCTCCTGAAAAATGGTACTGCTGGCCCTGAGGAGTTAAAAGATTCTCCTCCAAATGAAGAGGAAGTTACTCAATGCAGTTCTGTAAATGAGCAGGGTGAAGAAATCAATCTTTTACTATCTGAAGCAAAAAGTTTAAATGGGAGTCAGAACAACACAATGACTGAGAACCTTCCAGTTCTTGAAGAGACAATCCAGTCTGTTCCTCCTGGTGAATCAGAAACAAGCAACCCACCCATTCCAAATTCAGCAGAACCCACGGATCCTTTGGCAGCAGCAGAAGCTGGTGCAGCCACCAGCCCACAGGCAGCCTCTTCTAACACAGCTACAGCCAGCGGGGGGAATGGATCCGTGGCCTTCATGCAGATCCTGGACAGCTTGCAGAAAAGACAAATGAACACGGAGCTGCGGGAGAGGATAAGGAAGGTTTATGGAGACTTGGAATGTGAATATTGTGGTAAGGAGCAGTGGAGTTTATGTTTGAAGTTTTTTAAATCTTATGCAGTGAGCTATCTTTTTTCCTGCTCCTCCAGTTTACTGTGATATAATTGTATATCTTTGCAGCAGCATTAATTTTGTAGTTCAGTATGGATTCTGGGGTCCAGTGGGATTTATTTTTTGCTGTAAAAATAATGTGAAATGAGTCAAATCTCCTCAAAAAAACCCACTAGTGGAATATAGCAAAGCATCACCTTGCAAGGCTCAATTTTCTGCTGATGTGAAATTTGATAGAATTAGATTATTTCTGTCCACATGCATTTCCCCAAGTCACAGCTTTCAGTGGGGCCAAGCACAGCAGATTTAGGGATGTGATCAGCATTAGTTCAGTCCATGCTTTAATGTTTGAGCTTCATTATCAGCTTAGTAAAAAAATCCAGTTTTTTCATATAGTGTAGGAGGATGTATAGTAATATACATTCTGTACCATAGAAACATAGATGCTGGCATAATTTTGTGTCTTGTTTTGTACCAGGTTCTTTGAGATGAAAATTTTAATTACATGGTATAAGATCAAGACTATCCTGATTGTAATTGTTTGGGGTTTTTTAATTTTTGGAAGTGGGAATAACACACCATTCTCAGTAATTCTAACTGAAAATTTTTGTGTTTACGTAACTGGGAAGGAAGCAATGCAGGATGTATTTTGTAGTTTTCATTCTTGAAAAGGGAAAGAAATCAAAGTCTGAAAAAACAAGTTTTTGAAACATCATAACATTGTACTTTAGATGGATTGCTCTGAACTTTTTGGTGCCATTAGCCAAAAAGGCTTTTAAGAGGTAGTAATGTGAAAGAAAGTAACAAAAAATATTTTAACAGTGTCTTGTAGTGTACAGTTGCATTCAGATTCTTTGCATAAGAGAACAGATGTAAAGGACTTTTTCTTTAGGAAAAAGATCATTGATATGTACTAAAGTTGCTCTTGTTAGGCTGTTTCAGGATATATAACATGATTTTTTTAGGCAAAGGTGGATTTGTAAATATATTTTCAGTAGTGAGGGGTCTGTAGACAAGTTTTCATCAAAGACAGAAGGGACAGGATTCAAACAGTGTGTTTTGTCCTGAAAGAAAATTGGTTATTTTTTTGAATTTTCACTGACAATTGTTTAGGAATTACTTTCTTCATGTCTAATTTAATTTTCAGGCAAGTTGTTTTGGTACCAGGTGCACTATGACATGCATGTCCGTACGCACACTCGAGAACATTTATATTACTGCTCCCAGTGCAATTATTCTTCCATCACCAAGAACTGCCTTAAGCGCCACGTCATCCAGAAACACAGCAATATTTTGCTGAAATGTCCCACAGAACATTGTGACTACTCCACTCCAGATAAATACAAGCTCCAGGCACACCTTAAAGTTCACTCAGATCTGGTGAGTAGCAAACCAAATGTGTGTTTGTCTGAATTCAGTGTCTTCTTCAGCATTTGTAATTCTGTGGTAATACTTGAAGAGTAGAGCTTGAATAGCTCATGGTTCTAACCTGTGTGTTCTCTGCACACTTCTGGGAATACCTGACTTAGAGTAACTGGATATTTGGACCTTCTCAGACCTGTTTCCAGGAGAGTATGTCTGTATCCATTTTGTCTCTTTGGTTTTCCCAGTATTTTCAGATCCTTTGAGCGAGTAGAATAAAGTTGGTACTATTGTTACATTACTTCATTCTGTGAACCTGAATTCCTTTCCTTCATAAATAAATGACTTGTGTGAAATGGAAGTATGTTCTTCTTAATTACTATAGACACAAGATACTTAGATTGTTAAAAAGGACTTTTTTCCGAGTATCTCCACCTAGTTGCAGTTCAATGTCTAACGTTTTCTGTTGCGTTGACAAAGACACAGAGATCACATTTTAAAGGTTCCTGTCTTGTTCAGAAAGCCTTCCAGCTCAGACTGCCATGTACTAAAACTTGGTCTTGGTAGGCTATTGGTTAGTATTCCCAACAGCTGAAGTTACTTTAAAGGTATTAGGATATTTGGAACAGAACACTTCACCTCTTACTCTTCTTAAGAAGTTACTTCTGAAGAACTTTAAAACCAAACAGAAGAGATGACACAAAAAGGAAAATTTTCCCCCCTTGTGCCCTCCCATTCTGTAATCATTTTAAATGGAATCTGAATTTGTTGTGAAAGGTGCAGAAAATTCACATAATAGACAATCTTTGAATGTTTTTGAATTCATGATGTTTACAATGCCCATCTGATAGCAAAAATCTGTGTAATTGATGTCTAAGAACACTTAAGAAAAAAGAGTCTACAATTAGCTCTCCTGTATCCTTCCTTAAGTACCTGGTTTTCAAGTGTGATGAATGTCCAACAGCTCCCACCAGGAAGATCATTTTCATAATTCTAAATAGAACTGAGAAAATGGATTTCATAATTAAAAGCATTGTGACGGCAAGGTCTTTCAGAAGCATACTTACTGATGCTTACTGTGAAATATATTTATTTAAATGGATTAAAAAATTCATGTATTAGATTTTGGCAGTTCTCATATTGGTGTTTGTGCCCACTACTTGGTATATTTACTCCATGCATATCTCAGTGAAAAGGACTACTTCTTCAAATATGTGTCTATGCACAGTTAAATGTGGAAATCTACTTTAATTTTAATTTGAAAAATCAATTCTTAATAAATATTAAAATTTAACTTCGCCGGAGAAAGAAGATGTTGAAATCTCAGCTCACTTTCTTGTGTGGATGCATATCCTACATAACCTCCTTGCTGGCTGCATTTCAGCTGGATCCCTGCATTCTTTGTAGAAGATAAATGATGGGTATTGAAAAGCAGCTTTCCCTTCATCCTTGTATATATCACTGTATAGCCACCCACTTTACTCTCTATGCAGCACCCAAGTCTTGCACTGAATTTGGGATTGGGTATTCTCTGGCAGATGATGATGGGGAGTGTGAATGTGCTGCCTCTTGCCTTCTGTGTTTGCTACACATTGTTGTTACAGGGAAGATTTCTACTTTTGAAGCCTGGGAATTGAGGTGGGGCTTGATTCAAAACCAAAAGTTTGTATATATTCTCTGATTTTCAGTACTCATCTTTTTGGTCCTAGGGCTTTTATTATAGATCTTTGATGTTTATTGGCATTGATTGAGCTCTTCCAAAGTCCAAACTGTGACATGACCAATCACTTCAGTGTCATGGGACCTAGGGAAGGGCTGGGCAGTTTCAAATTGCTTTAGTACAATTATATATTATGGATGAGCTCATGGTAACATGAAAGAGCTGGGTGTGGAATTAAACAATGCTGAAGTAGGTACCAGAGTTTGTTTACAACCCCCAGTGGCTTTTGCCATACTCAGTGTGCTGAGCAGATAAACATCACAGAGAGGTTTGTCTCTGAACATATTTTAAGTCTATGTGTGTAATTGATACTGCAACATTAGCACCTCTATAAAACTGCAGTTCAGACCCAGAACCACCTCCCATTATTAGGTGCCTACATCTGCTTTGATATACATTTTGGGATGTAAATTATTCCTGTCTTTGGAAGGATGCTTAGAAATTCCATTATGCTGTTGACCTTTCATGTAATAGCGTAGCTGTTGGTAGGATGTGAGATGCTCAAGCTCTGATGGCTTATTTGCCCTTTCTGAGGAGAGTAAATTTTCACATTTCGCTGCTCTGGCTGTGTTACCCCTGCCTCTGGAGCAGTGCTGCTGAGCAGTCAAGAATGCAAGGTACTGCAAAGGGAAGCAGTTAACAAAAACATCTCTAATCCAATGATCGGACACTCAGTTGGAAAGCAGCTTTTGCTCTTAGTCCTCACTTCCATAGTGAATGTCAGCTTGGCATTTGTTTTTACTAATAGTTATTTCACAAAAAAAATGCTTAAGTACTGTATGCAGGTGCTTGTCATTGTGTGAGCTGAGTTCTGCTTCTTGCCAGACTTCAGAAAAATCTGTCTAAACATCTGCACATTTTTCTGTAGCTTCCTTCATATGTGTTCACAGCTGTCTCCTAGGTACATCACGTCCTTTTAGCTGAGTTGCATTTTAATAGGACATCGGAATCTTTTGGTAAAATTGTTATTTGAACATCATGACAACTGTGATGAAGATTTTGGAGGTCTTCACTCCTCAGAAGAGTAACTTGGGGGTCTAATTCTGATCCCGTGGGTGTTAGAAATTAAATTTCTGTTGATCTGGATAGATGTAGGAGCAAGCTTTGGCCCTCTATTCCTCTACAAAATTATGCAATCAAATGTTGTGTTAATTGAGTTGTAGGAACTTTTCCTGGAAGTGTTCTGTGAGTGCCAATATTTAGTAGAAGGTTTTAATTTTTATTTTTGTGACTGTATACTTGTATACCTACCCCTTGAATTATCTTGAAACACATGCCTCAGAGAAATAAAATTCTCTTTGGAGCGCTATAAATGGATAATGCAATATAGCTGATGCTTTCTTAGCACAATTTTAATTCATTTATATAAAGAGAAATGCATTGTGATTATTATGTAAGTGGCCTTATTTAATAAAGAAATAGTATAAACAAGAAAATTTGTGATAGTATTAGGCTAATTTATTTTCACTAGATTTAAGAATACTTACATACCTAATTAAATTCCTGTTTTATGGAATGTAAACAACACTTTCAGTCAAAAACCTACCTTTGTTTAGGAATTATTTTAAGTTTCTTATATTTTCTCAAATTGGCTAATAGGGGTGTTGAGCAAATATCAGGCAGTGATTGCCTTTGAAATTTAAACAGCTGATTGGACTTTGCAACTGGTCTAGCAAAGGTAGATGCAGTTCTCTCCGTGCTCTGCTTCTGTTCCTGCCCTTCACAAAAACCTTCAAAGGCATTTAAAAGGCAGGTATTCCAATAAGGCATAGGAAAAATAGCTTTCATTCTTACCAGAGGAGAACTTGCTTGCTGAGAATGTGATTCAGGTATTTCTGCAACCTCAGCCTTCAAAGGGTTTTTGTCATCACCTACAGCCAGGGCACCTGAAGAGCTGGAGCTGCAGAGCAGGGGAGCTTCTCTGGGGCTCTGTGTTGTGGTCTGAGTGTTCTGAAATACTTCATTTGCAACAGGGGATCTTTAAAGGCTGTTTTGAGAGGGATGGGATTGCACTGAAGGACTCACACAACCTCTGAGGGCAGCAACAGAAGAACACTTAAGCATTCCAAGCTGACAGCATAAGCTCCAGTACTCTGGCACTGGCCTGGATACCCAGCAAGGAAAGGTTTGGCTTCAGCTGGGCGCTGTCTCTGAGGAACAGGAGCTTGACAGACACACTTTGAAGGGATTCAGTGCTCCTAGGCATGCTCTGTTACACTACAGAAGATAACCCTTTTGAAGATCGCTTCTGCAGAACTTGGTGTAGATAACTTCCTAACAGCTTGAAAAAAGCTGTTGGCATTATTTCATTATTGAAGAATTTTGTTACTTTCGTCTTGTGGAAAGATGAGTTCTCAGCACCCATCCATTCATGTTGCTCAGTGGTTCTTGATGCATTTACTGATTATTTTAATTTTTCCTCTAAGATATAGGCTTTTAGCCTTGCCTTCCTCAAGAATATTAATGAGAATGTGAAGTTGTCACAGTTAACAGCACTTCAGCTGAAGTAGTGTGTGTGTAGTGGAGTGTTGAATTTTTATTTTCTAATTTAACATTTGTCTTAGTGTTCTGGCCACACTGAGAAATACTTAATTCAGTGAGTATTACAGACCAGCAACACCTAACTGTACATTAAAAGTATACTTTTTTTTTCCTTTATTTATTGTATATTTTGAAATCAGATACATAGTAAGTTTGAGGAACAGACTGAGATCTGTTAACACATTTCAGCTCAAGAGCCCCTAAATGATTTTGTCCTGTTTTTCTTATATGTGCCAAATTATGAATGTGGTCATGCAGCTACATCTTTGAAAAGGTGCAAACATTGCTATGGAGTTTTGTTATGATTAATCTACTGATCTTTATTGGAGTAACATGTTCAGGTAGAAATCCAAAATCATCAGTAGCACATTTAGGTTATATCATTTGAGAGACCCTAATTCTACAAACTAACAGCTCTTTTTCAAGGTTTTGTCAGCTTTGTAGGCTCTTTGAATCTCTTCCAAAACTCAGCTAGTATTCTCTGATGTTCCTTTTTTTTCATTTAAGATTCTTAGGGCTTAAAATGATGACAGCCCCAACTCCATCATAGCAAGGTACAGCCCTCAGGGTGGTAAATCCTTGTGTAGCTGCCATCCCCAGTGCCTGGTGCAGGTTTTCTCACATGGGCAAATGACTGTCAGCTCAGGCAGAATTCTCCTTATGCCACTGCCCTATTAATGGCAGTAAGAGCTCCATATCTGCCGTCATGGGAGTATTTATTGCCGTTTCAGCCCAGGTATTCTAGAGCTACTGCTGGTTTTAACTTGTACAACACAGGGATTTGTTTCTCAGAGGTACATGAGACTGACTGCAAATGCTGCATCATATTCCAAAACCTGTCTGCCATGAAAACCCATCAATTTTTGTTTTCCTTTCAAGAGAGGTGTTCATTTACAGCTGTACAACTGCAGCATCTGGGCAGTAATGACCTCCTTGTACAGTCCTCCTTGCTATTCAAAGATGCTCTTTGATCAAAGGTCAGAAACTGGTAGAGTCCAGCACCCTTAGCCTCCTGTGATCTCCATACTTCTCCTTCATAACACAGAGGTCTGTCCCATTTTGATCAATAATCTTCCTTCCACACTCTTCAGGAAGTATTTCTGTCCTGGAATAAGTAGTGAAGTGTCTGTTCTGTGGCTTCAGCTCACCTTTTCAGAGATCTCTGGTCAGTGGGCAGCTGCACCTCTCCAACCAAGTACTGTGTTACCTGGGCACCTGCCCAATTGTCACGACTAACTAGACTCCCTCCATCTGTGGTTTTGATAATCCACTCATAAATTAATCTACTCAGTGCAGAGGTGACTATGACCCACTCATTTGATTGAGCATCCAGTGCCAGCAGGTACTTCTGGAAGGATCAATCTCTTCAATTTATATTGAGACTGTCAAGGTTTAATTTAAAGTGTAATGGAGAAAATTCCTACATTTTTAGGAGTTAGATGCATTTTTAAAAACAGGAAAATTACAATTAGACTAAAATTACATATAGGAAGAGATGACATCAAAACTCTCCAGTTGAACTTGATTGATAGTGTTAAATCTGTTATAACATCAGTGACACTGAGAAAATCCACATTAGTCTTTAAATCAAAATACTAGAATAAGACTTTATTGGTAATACATATAATGCTGAATATTTATAAAATAGCTAGAAATGTAGACACTGAATTGTCTGAATGAATGGCATCTGTCATTGTTAACTCTGCTGCTCAATTTCAGGACATTTTATAAATCCACATAGTGGTGGTTGTCTTCAGAAGGGTAAGATCTGATCCTGGTTTCAGAAGGGTGGACTTGTGAAAAGAAAGAAGAAAAACACCTAAATATTACTGCTTACATCAAATACATTTTCTTCTGTTATGCATCTTCATCTTTTCACTCCTGATTTTCTACAGAGTCAGTCAGAAGATAATGCTTACATTTATTGTGCATATTCTCATCTGCTGTAACTTGGAGCCCTGTATTCATGAGGATTAATGATGTGCTTAGAGTCTTTTAATATTTCTCCTTCACTTACTTCACTATAAATACATTCATTTTTTCCTTAAAAACCGAACCTTGAATTATAACTTTGTTGAGAACTATGTATTACTGAATAATGACTATAGTGATTATACCAGTAGACTGAAAATGCAATCTCTTTCTTTCTCACTTAAGGATAAAAAGAGTTATTCCTGTCCTGTGTGTGAGAAGTCATTTTCTGAAGATCGACTTATAAAATCTCACATCAAGACAAATCACCCTGGTAAGAAAAAAAATCAAGGAAGATTTTTCAGTCTATTGCAATAAATGGATAAGGGTTTAGAATGAGCAGTGTAATGTGATTATATTCCTAAGAAAGAGAAGAGTCTATTTCTAATTCAACTGGTTTAGAGTAAGAATTGTGTTGGTTTTGCAGATGTTAGAATTTAGAGTGAAAAATGTTCCTGTCTGAGCATGTGCGTTGTGGAATATGTCAGATAATTGTGCTAAGAAATCTGTCTTCATCTGGCAAAGGGTTAATTCAAATTAAGCACTGGAAATTTGGGATCAGGCATACAGACATCCTGTAGCAGCCCAGGAGAAGTAAAATTCCCACTGGCCTTACATGAACTGCCAGGAATGTGTTCAGGGCTCATGATTTGTCTGTAGGTGCCTGATGGGAATACAGAGCTGGCCCTGTGCATGCCCAGGTCCCGTGGGCTGGGCTGGACCCCCAGGGCCAGCTGGAGTCTGCAGCAGGGCTCCTGCTAGAACCAGCTGGAATGTGGTGTGGTCAGTAGTGATGGAGCTGGCAAGCCTGGCTGGATGCAGCAAACTGCTCCAAACTCTGTTTATACTTTGCGTTCTGGTGCTCTGATTTATCAGTGCAAGTACAAGATAACATGAATATGGTGAGTCAGTGTGCTCTGCCTGAGTAAAAAATCCTTTCTCAGATTTTGGGAATTCAGTGCCAAAATGCTGGTGTGGGGACTGATTTAAACCCCACTGATGTGAGCTCAGCAGAGCCACACTGGCACGTCCCTAATTTCCTGCTTCTCAGGATCTGTGTTACATTGGATAGAAAGCCCTGCTTCTACTGCAGAGGAGTGAGAGGTGACACATTAATTCATCTACAGTGCTCCTTATCACCTGATATACTTGGATACAAAGAAGAAAAACACTGGTCATGCTCAGACTGAGTCTAAGGGAAAAATCCAATTAAAATGATGTAACTTTCCTTGTCTTTCTTGTCAGATGTACAGCATAATAGGTAAAGCAGTAGTTTATCTTCCTACTGCCACTAGATAGTGCTAGACCCGTGTTTTAAACAGTTCCCTTCACTTTAATTTCATCCCTAACTCCCACTTCAGCTCTTTAGTTACTAAACCTCTTTATTTGCAGACCACTCCAGAGCAGTGTGGTTGGAGGGCTTGTCGTACGTCAGAGGACATGTCTGATGCAGGAAATTGAGATGAGAAAAGGCTTCTGAACTATACTGTAGTCAGGAGGTATAACTCCAGTAAGCATAGAAATTGAATCTCAAGAACTGTGCCTTTAAAGCCTTTGTGCTGCCTCAGGCAGGGAGCATAGGAGACTTCCCTAAATAACAGGACCTGAGAATGGCAGGACAGTGATGTTCTGAGCCCTTGCACATTGTCATTAGCCTGTACTGGTCCACTGACTGCTGAATGATCAATGTGTGCTATGTCTGAGGTCCAGAAATACCAGTTAGTTCTGGAGCTCTGAAGTACTAAACTCGTGGATTTAAATACTCCTGAACAATTCATTTGGTATCTGAATCCCTCTAAAAAAAGTATAGTGTACATTTTTTTTTTATTCAAGTGGGTCTTTTAAACTCTTGCAATAGAAGTAAGGTTTAAAAAGAAAATCTGCACTATTATTTTGTGTTTTCATTTTTCATTCTTGTATCATGGGCGATTAGAGCTTAAAGGCAGAATAGCAGATTTATTAGATGTATCTCTGTGGCACTAAAGAAATACTACATCTAAGATATGCCTATGCAGCAGTTACGCAACAACCCTCTTTTAATATATGGAGGAGAATTCATGCACAAATCTATTTTATTTCTGTGAATTTCCTCCTTGTTATCAGGAAGAAATTCTTTATTGTACACCAAACTTAATTACAAGCCATATAAATGTGAGGGGTCTGATGGTATAAGCTATTAAATACTGCAGTGGCATGAGTGCAGTTGTTTTCAAAAATATAAATTAAAACTAATGAAGATGAAAGGAAAGATGGGTATTGTTTAAGAGGAATTGAATTTTAAAACAACATATCAAAAATTAATTTAAACTGAAACACTTTCATATTTATCATTAAACTGTTCCAGAAGTCCCCCTCTCCTTCCTTTCTTAGCATGCCCTGCTCCCTTGTCTCTTCTGTTTCATCGAGTAGAAAGTATGACATCAAAAAGCAGTCCTTCCTCTTCTATATTTGCAGAGGAGTTGAATTTTGGTCCCATGAAGGCAGTGAGACAAAAATCTCCATAGACTTTGGCAGAGCAGTGTTTCAAACCAAAGAGATAAGAGAGCTTGGCTTTATTGCCCAATGATTTTTGTACTCAGCAGTGAAGGGGGAGTCTTGGGTTCTGGTCCCAGCTCTCAGAATTATCTACCTTTCATCCACTGTCTGATTTAATATATTTCTTAATAGTTCTGAGGCATGAGAGGCATCAGCTTCCATAGCTCCCCACTGAGCAGACATCCTAGCCTGCAGTCATGAATGAAGGATCTAAGCCATGAAAGGCAGAATGAGGCTTCAGACTTATGGCTGTATTTTTCATTTTTTGGTACCTTAGAACTTATCTCTGCTCAGTTCATGGGCTTTTATAGTTACCTTTTGAGGTTATTTTCCCTGTATATATGAGTTCAGGCAGGATTTTTGTGATTCCATTCTGGGACTGATCATCAGGAGACAAGGTGATTTTGGTAAAAATCTAAGTTTAGACAGGAACTTTCAAATTTATAAGATTTGGGGCATAATATGTCACCAGCTTTCATGTCTTAAGGTTTAGATTGCATGAGTGTTTTACTTTCATTTAGTCAAGAGATAGCATTTCATTCATCTGATGTGCATTGAGCAATTTGATTTATTTTTAAAAGCATCTGGCAGTGTTTTCATTATGTGTCTGGGCCACTTTAATTTAAACTTCATTATTTTGAACTTTTTCACTGTGACAATCAAAACATTATCTCATATGAAGGAAATACACAGAATTGAGTGTGTCTAGCTTGAATAAGAAAAGGCCAGGAGAGGAATCTTAATTGTTGTCTTCAGCAATCTAATTAAAAAGAAGACAGAGGGAGATTTTTCTTGGAGCTGTAAAGTGAAGGGATGTCAGTTGAAACAAGAAGATTCTGACTAGAACTAGGAAAACAATTTTGGCTGTAAAGATGGTTAAACACTGCAATGGGCCAAAAGAGGCTGTAGAATGTGCATCCTTGGATATGTTCAGGACAGGGCTGGATATGACCCCAGGCAACTTGATGTAACTTTGAAAATGGAACTGTAAAGTTGGCTCTGCTTGGAGTAGGTGGCCTTAGAGGTCCCTTCCAGTCACATTTATTCCATGAGCCTGGTTTTCCCTTTAAAGTGCCTGGTTATCAGAATTTTGTCCATTGTAGCTATGGCTGAAGTGCATTGTCTTCAGATCCTTGACATCTGGAAATCTGGGGTGAAATCGTGATTAAAGCTTTTGAAAATATTGAATAAAAAATTGTCAATTTAGCTTATGGGGAAGTGTAATAAAGTGATCTTTTGTGCCAGTGGCCCAAACAAGTTTTTTAATATTTAAAATATTAATTTTATTTTTTTTTAAACAGGCAGTGAGGACAGTGAGTTCACAGATCAGGAGAGAAAGAACAGAGCATCCTAGAAGGCCTAAAGGAAAAAAAGGTCCTTGTGCTCTTTGCTCAAGTCAGTTTTGAGTGGGAGTAGGGGAAATACAACTTTTTAAAAGTTGGACTGAATCAGGATCTAGCTCTTCAATATTACTTGCAAAATAAATTCCCTCATGTCCTTCTGATTCTTACTACCTTTTGCATTTCTCTCAGAGGTTTCAATGACTACTATTTCTGAGATTCTTGGCAGAAGAGTTCAGCTGAAAGGACTTATTGGAAAACGAGCTGTGAAATGTCCCCACTGTGATTTTTATTTTATGAAGAATGGATCAGACCTTCAACGTCATATTTGGGCTCATGAAGGTAAAACTCTGGTTTTAAGCTTTTGGGCATATAATGAGTCTCATATTCCCCTGAAGCTTTCCTGACATAAAAAAACAGATTTAAGTTTATTTCTATACTCGAATGTAAAACTTTAAGCTACGTTGGAGGTTAATTAATCAGTTTAATGGATTCTGGATCACATATGGAACTTCACATTCAGAACATGAACAGACAGTTTAAATGTTTTATAAAAATTAATAAAATTCTGAAGCCATTTTTTTCCAAAACACATTCATAAACATCTACAAAGTATTCTATGTGAGTAAGGAAGAGTGAATTAAATACATGCTCAGTATTTTGAAATAAGTAATTTTCTGTATCTTCTTATGAGTCTCTGCTGCTCCTTTTACATTTGTCCAAAAATCCTTGGTCTGGAAATCTGTTAGTAAACCAATTGAAATCCAGTTACTTTGATGTATACATAAAATTCTGTGAATATTTTAATTAAATCCTGCAGAGCATGGCAGCTAGCTGCCACAGACAGTGATCAAAATCTCCTAAGATAATGCTGATCATATTTATGACTTTTTTTAGGGAGAAATTCCAGTAATATGGCAACACATGGGTAAAAAAATGCCTTGAATTTAAAATCTTTAGACAGTAAAATCATGGGTCTACCCTGTCTGTGTATTTTTATAAAAGGTTGAAGACAGCTTACATGTTCTTTAGTCATGTTAATTGCCTGTAATTTTAGGTTCTTTAGCCATCCCTCTGCATGAAGGGGATAATGGGATTTGGTGCTCTCAAACTGGTATCTTGTTTCCAAAGTGTTCCCATATAGGTAGTTCAGCATATTTGTGTGAATGCTCTAACTCTGAGCTTTCCTGCCTGTGTAGCAGAGCAGGGCTCCTCTTCAGTGGCCTTTCCTTCTTTAAGGAGTTTAGGTAAGGCAGAATGTAGATTAGAGAAATTCCTTATGTATTCCATAGACAAAATTCTTTTATTCTGACTGGAACTGGGAACCCATGTCATCTACCTGGCAGGAGAAAGAGGTGAATAGAAATTTCTTCAAATTGCAAAGTGTGCAATCAAGTCTGCTTAAAGCAGACTGTAATTCTTCATGCTTGTAAATCTAATTTTAAGGTCACGAGTATCAGTCTAAAATATCCAGACCCTCATGAAACTGTTGAACTACTCTGCCAGTTCAGATTTATTCAGCTTTTCTTTGAAGGATTTACTTTGTTCTTATAGACTTTCTGTTAGATGACCCACTAGGTAGCTCTCTGTATGCTTTGGACAATTTGAGGAAAGAGAAGTTTTAAGTGCTTGTATCTGCCTGGACCATTAGCAAATATAACACTAATTAACCATAAAACACAGCTTGCACATTTAACTTCTGCTTTCATGTTAATTGCCTAATGAAGCAGTCCTCCTTACAACAGGTTTCCTCACTGTAGATTGTAGTAACAGAGAATGGGAGTTACCTGAAGCCTTCTAGAGGGAGACATGTACACCAGGTCGGCATAAACGTAGGCAGCCTGGATTCTACTTCTGCATGGAGGGTAGGCATAGCAAAGCCCAAATATCAGTATTTTCCTGGCCAAACTCAGTACCTGGCTTCAGTAGGGCGATATTCAATTGTGAAAGAACTCCTCTTTTCTCTCAGCAAGTTAAGTGATGCTGTCATGAGCTCAGCATCATTTACACAGAAGCTGTAGATGAAATTTCTTATTTGTAGAGATCCAAATTCTGAAATGTTTCTCTTTGTCCATGTTGCTCACATGATCTGAAATTTCTTTCAAGCAAATGTCCAGTCTGGAAAGGCACAGCCTGGTTGTTTCATGGTATATTTTTTTCATTTTTAGGTGTCAAACCCTTCAAATGTTCCCTCTGTGAGTACGCCACTCGCAGCAAGAGCAACTTGAAAGCTCACATGAATCGTCACAGCACGGAGAAAACCCACCTTTGTGATATGTGTGGGAAAAAGTTCAAATCAAAAGGCACTTTGAAGAGCCATAAACTCCTTCATACTGCTGATGGTAAGTGCATTAAATGTATTATCTATTTTAGGACAATAAATATTGGCTGTACCACAGCCTTATTAACAAATGCTTTTCAGTTAAACACTTAAGTGTGATTTACAGATTTTTTTCATTCCCAGGAGACATCATTAGGGAAATAATTTAAAACTTTGTGAAATTAATTTCTGTGAAAGACAGCTGTCTCTGAAATATTAGGCTTCTCTGAAATTCATGTTGGCTTTGTATGCCTTCCTTGTTCTAACAGAATTGTTTATTTCAATAGAAATTTGAAATTGTCAATAGTTCTGTCTCTTACTATTTTAAGTCTCTCACTGTTTTATTCTATGAGAATATTATTAGGGTCCTGGTGTCTAATCAGCTAGTGGCAAACGTGGGCACTTATCTACAGTCTCACACTCAGCACCTCATTTGCCCTGCAATTTTATCATTTCTGTGATGATAACTGAAAAAAGCAAGATGCACATCCAGAAAAGTATCCCATTTTATATCGAAGTTTAGAGAACAACAGTACTTTATTATTCTGTAATTGTCATATTGAAGTAATTGAATCATATTGAAGTAATAATCATATTTAGCAGAATAAGTTCTACAGACCTTCATTATGACTTAGTAGCTTGATCTTTGTTACTCATGCAATTGTCTGAAACCTCATTCCAATTTTTATTGACCATTTCATTTATATTCTTTTTTTTTTCAAATTGCATCTTCAGAGAAAGCACACAGTGCTCTGTTATATTTTTAGAATATATTTGAAGTTTCTGTGTCAGAGATATTTTTTAATGCTTATGTCTGTGTGTTCAAGTGGAAGAAACAATCCTTTTTACATCAATATGCTACATCTCTCAGGAAGATTGTAGTTATTGTTTTATTACCAAAGTTATTGCAGAAATGCTATGTGTTGGTAAATCACTTGTTATTCAAAAGTACTTTCCAGTATTTTGAAGTAACTTGATCAGTATCAGGTTGGTCTGGCATATGCATCTAAGCTTCATATGTGAGAATCAAGATTTTACTCATCAAATGCAAACCTCAGCTGATTCCTTGCTAGGAGAAGGAGGCAAGTTGTTGTATTTGAATGAAAAGAAATTTTCAAGCACGATCAGTCTATAAAGAAAAATAAAAAGGTCTCTTTCTATGGCCCTGTAAAAAAAAATCACTTCATGGTGTTTCATTTCAAAACCTTTCTGTTTTGTTTTCACCATCTGGCACGATCAAATAGGGAAATTCAGCAATGAAAGTTGAATTTGTTTTCACCTGTGTGT
>VYZP01036926.1:8571-55043 GCA_013400635.1 Hypocryptadius cinnamomeus
CACTGAGCAAGCACTGCGCTCACTGTGGGTATCCCACCCGCTGTGTAGGATAGCAGGCTGTTCCTGCAGGGGACAGGGGCCATGGCAATGTTGGCCTGATTGTCTTAAAATCACAGAATCATCATAGAATGGTTTGGATTGGAAGCCCAGTTTGACCCCTTTGCCATGGGCAGGGTCACCTTCCACTAGGCCAGGCTGCTCAAAGCCCCATCCACCCTGGCCTTGAGAACTTCCAGGGATGGGGCATCCACAGCTTCTCTGGCCAACCTGTTCCAGTGTATGACTGCCCTCACAGTAAAGAATTTAATTCTGATATTTAATCTAAAGCTGTACAGATGTCCTCTTTCAGTTTAAAGCCATCATCCCTTTGTCCTTTCACTACATCACTGTTTTCCAAATTACCACTTAGTACCTTTTGTTTGTTGTTTTTTAGTCCAGAAAATCTCCTATTAAATCAAATGTATTGAGACATTAAACATCATATTAACCATGCCTCTATGCAGTGTTCCTAAATTATCCCTGGGGAGCTCTAAATCTGTCACAGCATCTCAGCTGTAAGAGAAGGAGAGCAGTGCCACATGTGGTAGGTGTGAATGGCAATTCCCTAGCTTTCTATTTTTGGTGAGGTTGGAAGAGTTGAAGATTTGTTTTCCACAGTCAGTTTGGTCTGGCTTGTTTTATTTTTGTTGTCAGTGGGAGGGTTTTTGTATGCCATCACTTTCATTAGCAATTAATTGTTGGCACAGAGCCTCAGCTGCCAAATTACCTGTCTGCTTGCCACGTGAAGGGCTATTTTGTATGCCTTCTGAAGATGCTGTGCCATTCCAGAGTTAAGGCTGTGTTGTTTTTTGCTTCACAGAGGTACTGAACACTTCTCCATTTTGTGTTAAGTATAAATAGAAGATCGGGTTGTCCTTCAAACCACTGAGCGTGCTGGTGGGAAAGAAGGCTGCAGACAGCAGGGAGCTGCCACCCAAGCAGTGGCAAGAAGAGATTCTGAGGTAGCACAGGAGAACAGGGCAGAGCTTGTTGTAGCTACGAGAGCCACCAGCTGACCTGAAGAACAAGCAGGAATGATCCACCTACAAGCACAGTGGGCAAGGGGAGGGTGGTGTGTAAAGCTGTTCTATTTTCTTTAAATAGAAAGTATCACAGAGCCGAGGTCTAGGTCAATGTTCTGGCCACAAATTGCATCTGCAGTGCCTCACTGAACTCTCACAGTAATCACTGATCTTTCACCAGGAGCTCTGTGTGGACATTGCCTGAGATTTCACCCTCTGTACCTAAAGGGCTTTGCACAGCTCAGTGCTGCTGCATCGCTGCAGAAGGCAGGCACTGGGGCTGGCTGGCTGGGTAATGCAGGGAAGAGGGGATTGGCGAGATGTTCTCTCCACATCTCTCATTTTAACAGGTTCAGATGTCTCTCAGTTTCATTTTATTTCCATCTGCTTTACCCTCAGGTTCATGACACCCTGGTGTTGCAATTTACCCAGAGCTTGTGGACAGATGAACACTTAATGGGAATTTTATCTAAATATATCTTTTGCATGCCTGGTGCAGACCAGGGACTTGAACCACTGTACTGACGTTTTGATGAATGCGCTGATCACTCACTGCTTGTGCTTCAGAAATAGAAGATCCTTTGTTTACTCCTTTCTATCAGAATTAAGACAGCTTGGTTAACTAAATTTGTTGACTCTGTGGCAAATATGCAGCACAGCAAAGGGAGAAGCTGCTCTCCACTTACCTGACCAGAGGGCCTGGCTATGATCTCATCTCCCTGCCCTGGGTGCCCTCCTGTGGACACGAAGCTACAAAGGGGAAAGTTTAGTAAAGGCCCTGTTATCTCCAGGACACGATGGACACGTTCAAGACATTTCTAGGGTACACATGTGCTCCTGGATCTGTTCTAATCCCATAACTGTAGTTTCTAGAGCAAGAACACTCAAAGTCTAGCTTCTGGCTTCAGATAGAGCATCTTGTTTCCTGCTTTCTTTCCACTAAAAACTTTCATCCTGCTGTATTGAACTTGCCAGCAGTGTTGGGAGATGCAAAACACAGATCATCTAGAATATTGTGTCTTGTGTGAGAAGGAAAAAAACAAGGTAAGGAGGTATTATAATTTAACTGTTGTAGTGTGTGAAACTGTTGAGAGAAGCCCTTTGTCCACACCCCAATGAAGCTGTGAGCTGTTCCCCACTGAACTGGTTGCCTCTGGGATGGAAGATATTTCAATACTTTAAAAATGTGAAGAGATTTTAACATTTAGCTGGGGAAGGTGCACAATATCTGCCATACTCAGAAAGTGCACCCATAGACGAGTCAAACATGATATTTTTGTCTGTATCTTGCAATTGTGTGAGGAAACCACAGCAAACACCACCCACCCCTCATGCAGAAGAATCCCACAAACCCTATAGAGGGCATTTCCTGCATATGCTTTTGGAGTAGGACTTGCAGCAGCTTCAGCTTATGCGCAGACCTTCCCCCAAGAACTGAACTTCAACATTTAAGGTTGAATTTGGGTTAGCATGACACCATCTATGTTACCCACTTTGCTTGAGAACATGTTGCATTTGGCCAACATTTCAAACACTGTGTACAGTGACTCTGCAGGGAGACCCATGAGAGAAAAGTGCTTCTGGGAACTACAGCAGTTTTATACCAAGTTCTTTAAAGCACATGAATAGTAGTTGCCTGAAATGTTAAGTCCTTGTACAAGATAAGAGTTTCTTTAAGCAGAATTCAAAATCAAACAACATTTACTACAATAAATACTGTCAGGGAAACTTCAGGTCTCTAAAGGTAATCTGGTAAAAATTGGTGTCTAAATTAATATTGAAAGGAAAAGATTGAAAAACAGGCTGTCCTTCACTATTTTTTAGTAACTTATTCATTGATAACAATAATCAGGCAAAAAATAGTGTTTGGAAGACTGAATATTTGGAGATAGCATCCAATGGTTACCAATGTCATCACCATTCTAGTCACAGGTAGCTCATAGCTGCAGTAACAGTTCCATTAAATTCCAGGTATGCCATCCATCCTGCTCTCTGCCTACCAGAACTTTGCCATGGCTCCACTTCAGTCTTCTCTTGGGATTGAATGCACCCTAGTCTGGGCAGGGGTAGGGACTTTTTGGTAAATCTGGTTGCACTGCCTGCTGAGACTTCCAGCATCTGAGAAATAAATCAGTTCATCTGATGGTCTCCAGGTCCCCAGCACAGGTGAGACTGTAAGGGGCAAGTTGCTTTGATTCTGCTCTTTTTCTTTATGTCTGGGGCAGGGACAAGGTTTGGGAGCTGGGTGTGGGGGCAGAATGGGGGAAGTTTGGCAGCCTCTTGAGTACAGGTGGAGTAAGATATTTTGTTCTGGTATGTAAACAGTTATAAATTCTGATTCATCTTATGAACTTATTTCTAACTACAACCCTCAGCATAAATGAAAACTTCCCTGTTGTGTTTAAAAAACAAATCTTATCTACATCCCTGGAAGGCAAAGCCCAGTGCTGGCACAATAATACCCAAGACAGGTTGAACTGGTTTGGTGCAGCTGAACTTGTGAACCAGAGCTGGATTTCATTCCACCACTTTGGTGCATAGAAGGAGGAAGCCATGTGACTTTCCTCACCAGGCCACATAAAAACACCCTCAAAGGCAGTGTCTGGAGCCTGCTTAGACCAGGGGGCTGAACATGACACAGGAGCTGTTTCCAGAAATGATAGCCAGGTGAGAGCAAGGCAGAGAGGGAAACCTACAATGGGAATGACTTGAAGTCCTCCAAAAAGCCTTCAATGCCTGTATCTGAAGGGCAAAAATGACTACGGCTTTGATGCATGGTCTTGATCTCTCCTGGTAAATCTCAGTAAAGCAAATAAGACTGCTTTTTGTGTACTTGCCTGAAATTAACTTTTCTAAATATCTGAAGAGTGTAAGTGGTGGAGAAGAGGCTGGCTCCAGGAACTGGTGCCTGGAGATGCCTCTGTCAGGTCCTTCCTCACCATGCCCAGTCCCACCTGCAGATAGTTTCTATTGGCAATAGCTAAGAAGGATCTTGCATCTGCTGCCACTAAGGCTTGACCCAGTGCTGGGATGGCCAGGGCATGGATGTAGATGAAGCAGTTTCACCTCATGCTCCCTCTTTGAAAGGGACAGAAATGGCTCTGACTGGAGTGACACTCAGAGGTCTGGCTTTGAGCCCTCTCTAAGGGCCTATGCTGCAGCAGGATGTTTATTGTCTGCTTGCTCAAATAGAAAGCTGAAGACTCTAAAGGCCTCTCCAGCTTCCCATAGTGGAGCTGACATTTAGGCTGTTTAGCACCAAAGATTAAATTTGTGCGGTTTTCCAATAACCTACTGCATCATCATTTACTCACTGTACTGATACTCCAGCAGATTTCAATGACCTTCTCAAAAATAAAATCAGACTAGATTGACATATTTGCTTTAGAAGATGCTAATCAATATCTATTTTGTTAGCCAATATGGTTATGTCTTCTGTTATTGTGATTTATTTCATTTTTGTTGACCAAAGGTGGTTGAATGGGTGATAACTGTACTGAAAGTGGCAAGGGTTAATAAATTCAGATGAGGTTGTCATCTTATTACCAGAGTGCAGGAAGTGAAGCACAGCCATTTAATTAACCTAGTCGCAATGAATTTTATGCAACACGCAGTTAACACTTCATCTATTAAAACCACGAAGCAGATGGTAGTGAGCAGTTTTGTCTGCCATAAATAGGGTACCAATTTAAATTACTTGCTGCACAGGATTTTATTGGATGAAATTATCTAGATATTAAATGCTGAGATATTTAATAATCTCTTTCTTTAAAGTCATGCATATATAAGACTCTTGGTCCAATAGTAGAAAACTCAATTATTTCCATGAAATCTCCAAAATGGAGAGCTTGGGGAAAAAAAAAAAAAAAAAAGACAAAACCTTGATAAATTGACATTTCTTCAAACTCCAAGGCCTTCAGTCATTATCTGTGCTAGAGAATATATACCCCATTATAAAGTTTTACCCTACTTTCTCTATCTGCGTAAGAGATTTTTATTATTCACATAAATGGGTAATCCTAGATGACTATTAAAAGGCCACACTTCTCAATAGACCGGTAGTCTCACTCTTGCTCTTGAAAAATGATTGTGATAAATATTACCGAATTTAACATTTTCCTTTTCATTTCCCACAGTTAGGAAGAGTTATGTGAGCACATGACTGTACATATGGGCAAGGGGGCTGTATATCAAAGGCACAGTGGGCAACTTGGTGCCTGAAGCTGAGAAGCTGCTTTGCTTCCCTGTCTTTTATCCTAGGGAGGGGAACATAAACTTAAAAACCCATCCAAACAAACAAGCAAAACAAAACACAGTTGTGTGATATGGCTTCATAGGCACACAACAATTTAGACATTTCTGGAACTTGCCAGCTCTTGAAATTATTTCATGCACAAAATTGCTGCCCTCATATAAAATACAAGGCAGAATAAGAAGCAAATAGGCTCTCCTAAAATCGTGATTGCCTCAGGACCGTGTGAAACCCATTTCTTAGCAGAGAAGCAAATGTTTGTTTGAAATCAGAGCAAAATCCCAGGAAGAAAAGCAAAGCCTGAGCCAGCAGAGCAAGTAGGTCGCTGCATGCCCAGGATTGTGCAGTTCTCACAGTCCTAGGCAAGGGCAGAAAATTGTCTTTCAACTCCTTCAGAGAAAACAAATCTGACTGACTTTCCTTCGGCTTTCTCCTTCTGCCTCCAAAGACAGAGGTTTGTCAACAGGGCTGTGCTTCTGGTGAATAGGGTTCATTAAGCCCACAGAAAGCCAGAGGGTGTGCACTCATTTGTTTGAATGACTCTCGGAGACTCCTTTATTTGAATGACTTTTTCCTTAGAGAGGCAGAAGGCAAGTGTGTCCTTTGTCACCTCCTCTGATTGCTCTGTCCACTGAACCGCTAGCAATAGCTATCAGAAAGTCTCCAGAGATTCCAGGCATCACAATCCATGACAAAGGACATAAATTGCTCTTTTCACAGATGACATCCCACTTTATCTCAGTAAAACACAAATCTATGTTCAATGCCTGAAGAAGTCCTGGAGCATTACTCCACTGGAGCAAGGCTTCATGGAAATATGACTGAATCAAAGGTGATCCTTACACAATCATCCAAGGAGATGTTTTTTTCATTTTCTATACTGTTGACCTCCAGGGGAATTCAACTATTTATTGGTACCAGCCCCACCCTACTCAAGCAAACTCCCACATTCCTTTTTCAGCCCATCCTGTCAGGAAGGAAGGACTTCATTTGCTATTGAACGGTACTGGCAGAGGTTTGGCTTGGCTGTAGCAAAAACTACTTACATATGGTTACCAAGTGTAAGTAACACACAAAAGAGACCAAGAGTAAACTTTCTGAGGCACAGTAAAACCATAAGAAAAATTAAGGCTTTCCCTGGTGGGCACATGTGATTGTCAGGCAATGTTACCTGACCTCTTGGGAAGGTCATGCAGGGCTCTCAGCATCAGCTCCTCTGCACAAGGAGCTGTGGGGCTCTTGACAACTCTTTATTCTTTCACATGTGGTTTGTGACCAAGGTTTATGGACTTCTTGAGGAGACAGGCAGGTCTAGAGACCATCCCGTCACTTCCAGGAGAAGGAAAATCACATTATCTTTGGGCATCCACACTCACCTCCAGGCTGCCACAGATTGCCACAGTAATGAGGCACAATGCTCAAAAGGTGGGAAAGAGAGGACTGAGGAGCAGAACATGGTCTTTGTTCAAGACCACAATGAAATCAACTTTGGACAGTTCAAAACTAAATTTTATTTAGTTTTCATTCAAACATACTATGAGTTAATTCCTTTCTAGCAATTGCTGCTGAAGAGAAATGGAGAGATAGCCAAGTGGATGAGGCAGTGCCCTAAGTCACAGGAGATGCCACTGCTGCAACGGGGATCTCTGCCCTTATTCACTCAAAAAAATAAAAATTTCACTCAATGAATACCAAAGCATATCAAAATCCATAGCCTAACAGTTTCTCCCCTTTCATTGAGCATCATTAACAGGGTTTCCTATGACAATAAATAATGAAACTATGTAAAACAGTTTAAAATATTGATTGGACATTGATGGATATTGATTGGATATTGATATTGATTGGATAGTGATGCTTTTGTTCAGATAGGTCAGTATTACAAGTCAGTCTGAGATGCTGAAGCATTTCAAGGCAAAATGACCAGCCTTGGCCAACTCAAGAGGTCAAAATCAGGCCCAGAAACAAACCCTGTCTCCTGACTGCCAAGTCAGTGCTTTATCAGCAAAGTACATTGCTCTTTAGTATATTCATTTATAATGCAGATTAGGTGGATGAGAGGAAAATTTCATCATTTAGAATGA
Source organism: Hypocryptadius cinnamomeus (assembly GCA_013400635.1). Lineage (NCBI taxonomy): Eukaryota > Metazoa > Chordata > Aves > Passeriformes > Zosteropidae > Hypocryptadius > Hypocryptadius cinnamomeus. The sequence continues at coordinate 15,969 of VYZP01036926.1, forward strand.
CTAATAACTATGCTAATGTGTTCAGATAAAATAAGCATTCACATATGCTGAAAGCCTTTATAGTGTAATAAACTTCTGTTATCTTTTGAGGCGTGCAGTACTTTGATTTTCATATACCAACTCCTTTTTATCTCAAGTGCAATAAAAAAATGGTTTTTTTTGAAAAGATTGCAAAGCTCAAGACTCCTGAACCTCATTTCAGTAGTTCTTGTGTGAAGTGCTGACGAACTACTCTGAACAGTGGGCTCAAGTGGTTGAGGTTTCTTTGGCTGACTGGGCTTTTTGCTCTCTGACAAAGTGTGTCAAACTAATTTGAAGACTTGCACTTCAGAGATGGCAAAGAGCTTAGAGGATATTGATTTCAATGAGTCTGAAACTTTGTGTGTACAGAAACATTAATCCCCTTGGAAGTTACTTTATTTTCCTGCATATGACTAAACACGTGCTTTGACCCCCTATCTAAGTTTCTTTTGTTCTTCCTCATAACACAGACACATTTATAAAACATTTTAACAGGTTTTAGATCAGCCCTGGTAGCTAAGCACATGCCAGTCTCCAGCACCATGTGTGATACTCACAGCCTTTCCTCTGGCTGCAATTTCTTGGCTACATTCTTCCCACAGACCCCACAGATCCCAAAGCTGTGGCTGCCAAGGTGCAGGTCAGGCTGGTTCTAGGAAACAGATCACTTTTGCCTGAAAACATCTCCAAGTGATGCTGCAGCCAGTACAGGAGGTCAGCCCTGGAGCCCAGCAGGCTGCTCCACCACTGCATGGCCTTGTCAGCCTTGGGGAAAGACTTAATGCTGTTCTTTGCTCCTGCACTGCACCATGTTATGATTCTCCTGCATGAAGCACTTCAAAAGCAGAAAAGTAAGTAAGTGAGAAGTCATGGGAGAAAATAATCTCAGAGTGATACCAAAACAAGGAGAACCTAGCATTCACCATTAATTTTAACCTGCACTGAAAATAATTCAAGTCAGTTTGGAGAAAATCAACTGTCTTTTATAGCAAGCACAGTAATATTTGTTTAGTCTTCTTCTCTTGAGAAGAATGAAATATCAAAATACCTTGTCTATAAAAGGAAATAATTACCTGGCAGAAGGCAATAAATGACCACATATTAGAAACATCATCAAGAATAATAGAAAGTCTTGGGGCCTGGTTTTCCCTTACAATAGGACAACAAAGAATAATTAAAATTTAAAAAAAAGCATAAAGCAATGGTGTCTCATTCTGGATAAAAGCACAAGCCTCACCAAAAGCACTAAAACAAGTAATGTGCCCTAAAATAGGAAATGGGGCCTGTTTACCCAGTTGACTTTTGTGAATGAGTGCAGACAGCTCTATAAAGGGATGGCTGCCAGCATGAGGAAGGCAAATGATGTGGAGGGCATCATCAGGGAAAAATTAGCAGATGAGTCTACTGAAGCTGAGGTAGAAAATAGAAGGGAGGCTGACTAGGAAAGTGCAGATCTTAGACAGCTTGTCAGGCAAAATTGCCTACCTGTTCCCATCTCCGTGGAGATGCACGGATTATATTTAGTACTTGAGATTTTGTCACTCGCACTCCAATGAGTGTCTGCCTGCAAGAACCTGTATTTATATCGCAAGGTTAATTAGTCATGCTGGAAAGCAGAGCTGCAGAATGGACAGAAAGGGACAGACATTCCCAAGTCATTCTTTAAATATTCACTGCCGCTATTTTCTAAGCTAACTGTGAAATTCGGCTCCCAATGGCTGTATTCTTTATGAAGAAGAGCTATGGAAAACAAAGGGTGATGGGAGAATTTGCAGTATTTAGCATTTCCCTGCAATCATGAAAATAGCCAGGAGGACAAGCAGCACTGGCAGGCAGAGGCGAAGCTGCTGCAGGAGCTGGGTGTGCGGGAGCAGTCCCGGCACGCCACGCTGGGTGCCTCGGGTGGTGAGGAGCTTTACACAGACAGCTGGGTTAGTTCCTCATCCTGGCACAGGCTGAGCCACTGTAGATAACAGTCCTCATCTGCTTTTTTCTGCTCCTTAGCAGAAATGTCATAGATAAGTGCAAGGTGTGAGTATTTAGGAGGAATATTTCCTTATCTTTTAATTAAGAATGTTACAGAGGTGGGTTGGGTTTTTTTCCTTCCTTTTGCAAGATAGGTATAGTAGTAGATTTTTCCAGTCTAACCTTTTATAGACCAGGCATGTGATATGTGGTAAGAGCTATGAGAGGCATTTAAATTATCTTTTTTGAGACCTTTTCATGCTTATTTTAGTTCCAATAGAATTGGGTCTGTTCCATATGTCCTGACTCACTACAGGATGCTTTTCTTGTCGGAGGAGTGGCTCTGTTTGATCAAGATGGTGCTGACCTCATTTGTGAAATCAAGTATCAACTCAGTGTATGGGGAAGTGTCTTCCTAGTGCAGCTTCTAACAATTTTTTTTTAAAAGAGTGGCTTAATACAAGTTCTATTAAGAGTAAGCCAAGGGGGGAAAAAGAACAAACCTTATGGACTGTCATATCACACAGACATTTAATTTTCCATTCATCTGATAAAAATTTTAATCAGAAAAAGCTCTTATCTGAAATAAGAGCACTATGGTATTTTTAACAATCTTAGGCTTCTGTTGATGTAAAATCAACATAAATTGCTGATGCTGAAATCATAATATTAAGATTGGATAGCTCTTGTTTTTATTTCTGTGAGTGAGAAAAATTGTCTGTTATTATCATCTGCATGTTATTATGCCCTATTCACAGACTGGAGAGCTGAGGTAGAAGCTTTGCTTCATCACAACTGACCAGACATTATCAAGGTGAATACACTACGTGAACAACTCATCCCCCCTTTATTTTAAAAGCTGGAATATTCACAAAGCTATGACCTGAATGATAAAAATAAAAACAAAAGTGAAAGATATATATCTGAGGTGTCCTTAATAAAGAACTTTAAAAATATTGGCTGCCTACAGCCTATGACTATATTTAAATATATGTTTCCCTGAAGAATTCAATCACCAGGGTAAAATACTGACAGTTGGTTTATGTTGTTGATATTTCCCATTTATTTCCTCATTCATGTCCATGTGGAATAGGACAAACAAGCACCTGGGAGAAGAGGGTTGGAGACAGGCTGTGGAGGGGGCTTTGTGTCAGCAAGAGGGCATGAGATACTCTCCCCACCCAGGGAAATTTTGGGAGAAATTACCCCCTGTGGCCCAAGGCTGTCCTGCTCGGGCAGTACAGACACACAGAGATTAAACTGGATCTTTACCCTGGCCTTTTTCACCTGGAAGAATTCCAGCAGCATTCATCTGGCACTTCCTGAGAAAGCGCTTCCGAGGGACGCCCAGACCTGTGCCCCCCGTGCCCAGGCCTGCTGTTGGGCACGTGCACATCCAGTGCCTGAAAGGAAATCAGCCCCTGGAATAAAACACAGCACAACTTCAGCCAGCTGCAGCCATCAGCAAAACGTGCCAGGCAGGACACATTTGAGCAGCACAGCAGTGCTGGCAGCCGTGGGCTGGGGGCTCCTGCTGCCGCCCCGGCCAGCGCCAGGCCCTGGCGCGGCCCTGCACACACGGCCCGGGTGGCACGGCCCTGCAGCAGCTGCCAGCCAGAAAAAAGTCCCAGGGAATGGCTTCCTGGCACGGATGGGAAGACTCTGCCTAGCCTGCAGCAATGAACATAGATGGGAGTTAGCTGGTAGGAAAAAGTGAGCAGCAGCATTTTTTGGATCGGCAGCTGGAAACAGAGAGGCCACGTGGGCTGTTTCTCAGCTTAAGCATCCTATCTGAACTCTGCTCTAAAATGGGGAAAGTACAAAACATGCCTAAAATCTGACAAATGGTGCAGAAGCCTTCCCAGAAAAAGTACCTGGAGGAGATCTTTGGAGAGTCATCCACTCTTACCCTTTGGAAGGCTGTGTGTGCTCAGTGAGTGGGGCTAGGGTGGATTTCACATGGTGCAGCCCTGCATAGACAGTAAAGATCAAGGGCATTTACATTCCTGCGCAAAGCATCCAGGTTTGACCATTGTTAGATGCAATATCATATTCCATATTACAGATGGATCCATGACAAACTCCACTATGGCAACTTCTGCTGCAGTGAATTTTCAGAAATACAGGAGTTGCATTAATACTGGAGCTGTGGCAGCAATAGCCATGGCAATAGCTCCTCAGAGTTGCTTGTCCCAGCTGTTAAAAAGAGGAATTCTTTCTGCCTTGTTTTTCTGCTGCTGTTTATAAATGTAAGAGACGCATATGATTAAAGTGTCTAGATCTAGAAATCATATTTTAATCTCAGCATGTGTGTCAGAGAGAGGCAGAATAGATTAGTTTCTGAATTAATGCTTGTAACAGTTCTATGAACACTTAGACAAATTCATAGTCAAAAGGATAGTATCAACATTTAATTTAAAAGCCTCTTTAAGGAGTTTCATTGACATATGTTGAAAATCTAATCTTTAAAAGAGAAAATATCTAAAAGTTTGGCTTACTTCTCAAATGTGTCAATTGATATTTTCCTTAATTTGACCTATTTATCTTAAAACATTTATAATCTGTTAGGGGGATGTTCATAGCTAAATGTCCAATTTGGTTTGTTTGTTTTTTAAATCCGCCGTTCAGTTGCCAAGAAATTAAACAAACAGATGCCACTCTTTTTTGAGGGGCTCCATTAAATACAATGTCTTACCCACCATCTGCTGGATCTGCAGCAGCAATTAACAGCTACACTCTATTCCCAGAGCAGAGCTGACAACAATTGATGGGGCTGGGATCCTGGCATTTTCTCCTTCCAGCTCCTCACCTTCTCTCTTCCAAATACCTATAATACAATATTTCTGCATGGAGGACTGTGTCTGCTCAGAAGAGAAAGGAATGAGCTATTCCTTGTTCTTCAAACTGTTGTGGATGAAAGTCCTCCCCAGACATCACACTTTTTAAACAAAGAGCATATTCAACAATAACAACTGAGCCCGTAGATGTCTGCAAAGGCTGCATGACCAAAGTTTGTCTGACAGCTTTTGGAACAGGTCTCCTCTGCAACAGTGTGCAGCTGCTCTGAGGAGCCAGGGGCCAGGGCTGCACACAGGCTCTTTTCTTCTGCACCACTGGTTCAATCCCACCTGAGTGGGAAACCGTTGAAAATTCCTACCTATGTTTGATATGGAAATACCTGAGGAGGCTCAGCCTAGTGAGCAGTCATGAATCATGAGCACTGGGTGTGATTCATGTCCATTGTCTGACTGGCTTCATACCAGTAAACCCTCTTGGAGATGGAGTCTTTTATTGGCAAGTGGCACTCTTAGTCACAGGATAACATGGAGTGTTTGGATTCCCTTTACTGACTGGGGTGTCAGCCTTCAGCCTACAATCCAGCCCTTTCTTTTAGCTGAGAAAATTGATTAGTAGCCAAGTCCAGTTGTGCCAGGGAGAGTTTAAATTGGTCGTTAGGAAAATTTTCTACACCAAACTCTGGATTGTCAAACTCTGGGCTAGCCTGCCCAGGGAAATGATAGAGTCACCACCCCTGGAAGTCTTTAAAAGACCAGCATATGTGGCACATAGGGACATGGTTTAGTTGTGGACTTGTCTGTGCTGGGATAAGGGTTGGATTTGATGTTAAAGGTCTTTTCCAACCTAAACAACTCTATGATTCTATAATTACTTACCTTGGAACAGAAGAGCTTCCCTGGCCTTTTCTTCAGTGTTTGTGGTGGTGGCACTGAGGCTTTTCTTGGACTACTGAGCCTGGATGTTAGTTATGATCTCCCTGGCTTTGGGGGATTCTCAGGTCACCAGAGAATGCACTAGAATGCATTTTAAAACATCTGTGTATTGGAGGCTCCAGGTTTTTAATTGATGTAGAAAGTCCATATGCAAATATACTAGCCTGCCAACTCCCTTAGCTTCTAGCACACATTCTCACAACTCTCCAGTGCCAAGGTCTTCCTTAACATACAATGAGCTTCCTCCAAACGGTGTATTTTTACAGTATTATCTGAGAGAAATTCTTGATGCTGCAACAGTGTATCGCTTTATTTTCAACAAGTTATTTGCATTGCTGTAATGGGAGAAGGATTTCTGTTCCTCTGTGTGCCGGGCTCGTAGCCTGTCCTCAGGACAACTGGTTTCTTCAATGAGGCATGAAGAAAATAAATAAAAGGACGTCAGGGTTTAACATTTCAGATGCTCAGCTTTGCCACAGTGTCAGGATAGACAGGTGTACATTATTTTGGAAATTAAAATTTCCATCCTGATAATAAATCTGTATAGCAATTATCCTTATTGCCCTGTATAGTGACCGTCTGTAAAGGCAATCTGAACTTAAAAAAGGCATCTCATAAATCAGGTGAGATTTAAAATCTTCCAAGAGTTTGTAAATCTGCCCAGGATTTAGGGATTAATTGAAGAGCAGACAGCTTAATACATTAACCTTTCACCTCTGCAGTCCTGGGCTCAAAAGCTGACTTAGGTCAAGAAGTAAAAAAATAGATTGGCGATTTTGTCCTAGTCCTTATGAGTGCTGGGGTTCAGGATAGCCTGGTTAGCACTGCCTGCAGTGCCCTGTTCTGTCAGCAAGGTTTGCTTTGGGTATTGCATGTGTCTTGTCTGCTGCTGGCACTCCATCATGAGGTTATTAACCTAAGTGTAAAGCCAGGTGCCTGAGGAGAACAATTAGTAGGCTTTGGTGGCTGTAAAAAAAGGTCAGGAAGTGTCAAGGACAGCCCTAAGTAGTTTGTTTCCTAAAACTGACCCAGGTCATTGAAGGGATTGCAGGGATGCTGCAACAGGAGGCAATATCCCCATTAGCCCTTCTGCAGCCCTGCCCCACCAGGTGAATATTCACACTCATTGTCACTCGCCATGCTCTCACCCCAGTGCTGCCTGTGCCCTTCTCACAGGGCTTGCCATGAAAGCAACTTTACAGGGAGGCAGTAAGAGAAGCTGGGGTCAGCAGGCCTTCCTTAATTTCTTTGTCTCTCTCTGAACACAAGAAAATTCAGCAGCATGCAGCAACATGGACCATCCTTCTCCCAGTTTCCTTTGTCTTGTGGAAGATGGGGACACTGCAGAGGTCCTGGTTGTACCCTCAGCTATGTGACAACAGGGTGTCTTGTCACTTGGCAGTGACCCTCAGCAACCCATCCTTGCTGATTTGTAACCAAAGTCTGCTTTACAAGGATGGTCCAATGATGAAGATGAAAGTGTAGCCAACATCCATAAAGGTGGTGGAGTAACCCATTCATGAGTGGCCAGTGGTGGCTGACCCTTGCCCATGCCCTGACTTGCCAGCAGTTCATTCCCTGTGTCTTAGCACTGACGATTGGTGGCAGAACACAGTGTGATCTGCAGCTGAGTCAGGCCTGGGGAGAGGGATTGAGCAATGCCAGTGTCAGCAGCAGACATCTCTCTGGGGAAGTAGCACACTCTGACTCCCTACTAAATAGCACCGGATTGGGAAGTCACTCAGTGTGACCACCCCACTCTGTCAGTGTACAAGTATACCCACAGATTTATGTTCCTCACAACCCTCAGACCACCCTTGAGAAATATCCATGCAAAAATAAAAATTGCCCATGACCCCTCTCTTTGACTTTTTGACCTTTCTCCACAAATACCCTGTCTGCTTGGGATTTTCCAGCTGACTGATGAGATTGGGTCTGATCTCTGCTCTGAGAGGACATTTGAAAATAATGTGATTTTCTGGAATTCAGAAACACAGACATATAATCTACATTTCCAGTGTGGAGTTGAGTTTTTTGGTCTGCTTGGAACAAATGTCATCTTGGGGGTTTTTAGTAACAAATGAATTTTTTTACAAAAATGCATTCGTTACTAATGCAAGACAGAGGTGAGATAAAAAAAACACTGTGAAATCCAGTGATAGAAATTTAAATAATTTATTTTTTTTTGCCTGGGATATTTTCACTTGTTCCACCTGGTTCAAAAACACTTGGAATGGATCAACAAGGCTTACATGACTGAAAACAAACCTTTGCCAGCAGCAGAACCAGACTGACAGAAACAGGACAAGAGTTTTTCCATGCCACAAAAATGTTACTAAGCAGCATATGGTTTCATGTGTGTTTGCACTTTGCCCGTGCTGACTGAATTATGAAATATTATTTACTAAAAAACATTATAGTTCACTTTTTAAGAGAATTAATATGATTAAAGGGTTGGTTGAGATGTAATGATTGAAGTTCCAAGTATTAAAAAGCACTCAGTGTGCAGGGAAAATAAAAAGCACTGAAATTCTTTTCAAACCCAAGCACCAGGTGCATTAATTACATTTCATTGCATGTTGGTTTATTACTGCGGTCACTTGTGCCTTATGATCTGCATTAACACCTGCGTTCTATGGATATCTTGGTATTTCACTAAACAAGATGAATATTGGCCAGATGGTGACTCCAGTAGGAAGCATTTCACATAGATTTTCCTGCTCTGCACTGTTGCCTGTAAAGGAATCCTGAATGTCATGCTACACCAAAGCAGACCCAAAAAATACAGAGATCATTTTGAAATCAACTGCCTTGACAGCATACTCAGAAAGGATGAGATGACAAGGCCTTGTTACATGGGTCTTGCTAATAAATCTCTTGTGTTCTGCACAACAGCATCGTTTGTACCAGCATTTCACCCCATGAGGTGACCCTGCCCTATGTAGGAACATAATTCCACAGAAAACTGGGTCAGCTCAGGTCTGAAACACTTAGCACAGATGACTCAGTGGTTTTTTTGGTGTTCTGTTTTTTCTCCAGGTTGCACACATGACCTTTCTTCCATAGTACAGGTTAGTTAATGTACAACGGGCATCCAACCCCTGGCAGGTGCCATGAGGAGAAGTCAGGAAAAGAACCCCATCATGCCTGGCACCTTGGCTTTTGACCAAGGTGGGAAGCACTTCAGGACAGGTGGCAGGGACACAGACCTCACTGTGCCCTACTGGCACTGTCTGGCTCTTACCCAACACATCAGAAGTTACTTGCTGACCTGCACCAGAAATAAACAACAGATTTTCATGCTGGCATGGTATTACACTGTTGAAAATTTGGACAAACCTCCTAAACTTGCAATTAGCACCTACCTCAAACCCACCTCACCTAGAACACACAGCATCATTCCAGAGCACCATCCGGTGCTGTCTGTGAGCTTTGCTGCTGCTGCAGGATGTGTAGAAGGTTTTGTCTGTGTGAGCAAGATTTTTTATTGTGGATATCCATGTTCAGGCTTTTTTTTGTTGTACTTCACTTGCAGATGTCAGTCAAGGACTATGTGACCGTAGCAACTCAAGTGTCAATGCAAGTTGTCACACAATCAGAAGCATTGAGTTTTCATGGTCTCCGTGACCTTGTCGCATAATTTTCTCCCCCCTGGGTACGCTAGGAGAAGCTCAGGGAGCTCAGCCAGTTCTTGTCAGCTCTCTCCTCTGCCCACTCTGCCAGGATTAAGCTGTGCTGCCAGCCAATGCCAGAAGCCTTTCTTCTTCTGGGGGCTGGCAGACACCTTTTCCCACCTTACAGCAGGTAAAGCTGGGATGCTCTGAGTGTGCTCCTTGCAGAGTGTGGTCCCTAGGCTGTTTCTGCTGTACCTCTGGGAGAGGCTAGGCAGACACGAAGGGACTAATGGGAGAAAATGCAGCAGCAGAGCTGTCAGACTAGGGCACAGAGAGGGCACATAGTGTTGGGAATGGGCACTTGTCCTGAGAGCAGAACATAGCAATACCCAAAGTCTGAGTACTGATGAAGTGGATAGAGGCACAGAAAAGCCCCCCAGCATGAAGACAGTCACCAAGTCAACACTCTGACGTGTACAAAGGAAGGCAGAAAGTGAAGCACAGGGCTAGCCAGCCACTGAGCTCAGCACTGTGCTCAGCAGAGCACCCACCAACCTGGATGGGTGCTGAGCCCAACCAGCCCTGTACCAGCTACAGGTGGCCAGCTCTTCACCCTGCTGGTATGCAGGGATGACCCTAGAGCTGGAAGATGCTGTCCCCTCTGACAGATGAGGTCCTCGGGTTGATGACCCTGTTGTTCTGCACAGAGGCACACAGCACCGGATCCAACCTACAAAAACAAAAAGCCAAAAAAGCACGAATTAACACTCCCACGTTTCCCCCAGGCACGCTTCCCCCAAGATGCTGTTTAAAGAAGACCAATATCTCACTCTCAAGAAGCGTAGGCAAATCCTATTACAAGTTGAGATTAACCGTCAGTCAGATAACTCACCAGTGCAGAGATCAAATATAAAAGATGTATGTTCTATGTCATCTGTTTAGCAACCTTAAATTAGCTCACACGGGTGGATGGTGCTGGCCAAATGGCAGAACATGTGCTGCAAATGGAAATCAGAGTCAAAGCAGAATCCTATGGGATACTCCCCGCAATTTTAAAGCAGCTATCTTATTACCTAAGCAATTTTCAGGGACAAGCAGAATTCAGACGCAGCCGACAATGCTCTCTCGTCCAACCTTGGTGAAACTACTTCATTATTATTTCAGTAGTGCCTGGAGAGCTCTATCTGCTGCTCCAGTTTCTCTGCAAAACCCCTTCCAACAACCCACAATAAAAGACATCCCTGTGAGGACAGGTTTGCAGTTTAATTTAAGACAAGGAACAGCAAGCGAAAGTAACAAACAACCAGAGAGACTAGAAGGGAGAGGGTTGATGGAAATGGTGGAAAGCACTTGTCCCTGGAGTCCCTGTATGTGTACACACGCATACTAGATACAGATTAATGTGTGCACAGATATTTCAGAGGCCACTTAACCTGAGTATAAGGCATCCAGAAATAATTTATAAAAGAACTCCACACATAGGGTGGAGTGCTGGAGGATGGGAGAGACCTGCCTTGCTCCTTTCCGTGGGTGCAATGTACACAGGTGGGTTTGACTTGGCTTTTTTCATACCACAAGCACCTTTGCAGTTCACAGGCAGCAGTCACATAACTGACTAGACTCAATGATCTTAAAGGTCTTGTCCAACCTAGACAATTCTATGATTGAAATCTCTCCTGTACGTATGTACATAGTACATACGTTTGACCTCACAGCCTTGGCCTGGGAAGCAGGAGAAATAAGAGGTTTGTGCAAATTAGCCTTGATGTAAAGTCTAGGGGGGGTTGTCTTGCAGCCATGTACTCTTTGCTGCCTGGGATATGACTGTAATTGAGCTGGGAAGCAAATAAATTCAGCAAAATTCAGATCAAAGGGATCTGTTTGTTTGTGTATTGTTTAAATATGTCACATTTCTTTTAAGTCTTGCTAAACAACTACTGCATGGCCTTACTTCTTGTAGAGCCCCCAGCCACTTCCCAGGCAAGCCCTTATCATGTGTGTGGGTGAGGAGGTTCAACCTGGCAAACCCACAGGGAAATCAGCATGTCCTGAACTTCTCCTGGGGGCTGTAGGCTTAGGCCAGCTTTTCCTTTTTCCTAGGGGAGACTAGGTGTGCTTAGTCCATCTTTCATCTTCCTACCACCTGGCATCACATGGAAACAGATTGTTCAGGCACACCAAATGCAAAAAGGATTCTCTAAAAGTGAAAAACTATTTGCAGAGATACTGATGACAGCAGGATGCTTTGAACATTTCCAGCTTTGTGTTTGCTCAGTGCTCAGGGATTATCAGAGGAGACACAGTAATGCCATTGAAGTGCAAACAGTTGTGAACATGACTGTTGTAATCAAAACCCAGTACTTGTTTGGAAGTGGCATCTTAAGAAGCAAAAAAATATTTTTGAAGAGGTCACTTCCAGAAAGATTAATAGAAATTCCTTTGTGCCAACAGCAGCACGTGCGCTGCTCAGGGATGAGGTGATTCCTTCTTTTGCCCCAGCCCCTAGGAGCACAATGTGCAGGGGTGTCTCCTGAAACTCTGACAATGCAATAAAAATTCACTTTGAAAAAAGAGCATCTCTGGTGATGTCTACAGGCTTCTGACTTTGCTCTTTCCTTCAAACACCACTCGTGATGCTGAGCGCACATATTCTTGGCCTATTTGTTCCTGGCAAACAAAGAGCAAATTCTCCTGGGTACAGCAATCCATTTTTAACACTCTGTAATTATTTAGAAAAATGTTTTGATAGGAGAAGTGGAAAACTGGGGCATTTCAGGTTCAGGAGAAAGTTCTTGGAGCATTATGTGAAACAGGGACTTGGAGTCTCCTTATATATGGCACTACCACCAAAAAAAAAGTCTACCTTTTCAGCTGTGGAATTTGAATCTATTTGCAATTCATTGAACAGCCTCTCATCACTAAGTGCAGAAGGTACAGAACTCCTGAGGGTCTGCTCCAAAATGGTGAGGGAAGGGAGAGCACAAGGACTTTGCTCCATGAGCATTGCTGGCAGGGCAGGTGCAGCAAACTGTCCCTTTCTGAGCTATTGTCTCATTCTCTTCTCCCAAAATCTATGGGACTTCATATGTTAATGTACCCTTTTTGGAAGCCCTCTGATGGAAGACATTGCAGCAGAAAATGTCAGAGTCCTTAGCAAGAGACTTGAGTGCTGTGAGTTATATGGCCCAAAGGCACACAGGCTTGACACAGGCAAGAAGCTGTGTCTCCTGCCGTCCTCTGGCCAGCTGAGAATGTCAAGGATGAAGTCTAGAAACTAAATGTCAATTCAATTTTCCTACAAGGGCACATTTTTCTTTAAGAAAAGCATGGGCAGAAACCACTGAGATCAAGCCTGTGCACTGGGTGCACAGCAGCCTGTGCACACACTGCTTGCTAACTTCAAAACAGGTCACCCTCTCTTCTTTTTCTTCCTCCAGTATTGGTGTTCAGCATCTGTGACACTGCTTTGTGCCTGTCTGTAGGGCAGAGCCACTGAGACTGGGAAGGTGACCAGTAGGTGTGAGGGTGGGGGCATTGTGCTGCAGAGGGAGGTGTGGGAAGGATGTAAATGCAAGCAATATAACAAAACAAAAAACCAAAACAAACAAAAACCCAAAAACAAACAAACAAACAAAAAAAGACAACGAAATAGAAATGAAAGTGTTACCGGTCTGTTGTCCTCAAAAGACCCATTTTCTTTCAGGGAGACTGTAAAAGAGGAATAAAGGGGAAAAGCCCCTAACTCAGTATATGCACTGCCATCTCCTGGTGGACAGAGAGCCGCGTCCTGCCCTGCCCTGGCTGCCCTTGTGTTACCGCATCTTCCGTCACTGAAGGACAATGGCAGCGTCAGGAAAAGGCCCTGACAAAAGGACCCAAAAAAGACGTATTTTGCTAGTGTGATGCATGCTAAAAGCAGAAGAGCATCAGGCTGGATGTGGTTTGCTGAAACCAAGGACAAAGTCTCCCAACATGTGATGGGAGCTGGGTCCATCCCAATGCTGGCCATCAAAATTTATGATGCCTCTCTCGCAGCTCCTCTGTGGCAGGAATGATGTATTAGGTAGAATTACAGACCTTTCAGTAAGCATTTCAGCCTTTATATATAATTTTTTTATTTAGAAAACTCCTCAGGTGCAATCAAAGCCACAGAAAATGTTAAAACAGAAAACTGAATGGACCAAGATGGATAAATTGTGGTATGAGCAGATCGACATACTACCATTGCCAGAAAACAGCCAAAATTCTGTGGGTTCATGCTAAACAAAAAGGAGTCATCCTTTTTAACATTATTTTCATGCAAGAGTAAAAAAAAATTATGGATACACAGAAAGCAGGAAATGCATTACAGGGCTGCAGGGCATATGACTGGGAGAAAACCAGGGACAGCATCTCCCCCCATCTTTGCTTATGTTTCCCAGCCAACACTCCAGAAAAGCAGCTGAGATCAAAGCCATGGAGGGAGGATTTTACTTTGCCTCCAAGAAAGAGATTAAAGTATTTGAAAATGAAGTTCAGCTAAGATACCTGTGATTTGACACAATTTTTTGCAGGAGGAGCTTCAGCCCCTTTCCCTGCCCTGCAGATGCAAGTTTCAGGCAGCATTCCCTGCTTGGTTCTTAAAAAATCACTCAGCAGTTTTAAGTATGTCACCACCAGGATCAGTCTCTGTTTTTAAAAGTAAACCTTTGAAAGGACACCTGTCCCCAGTGACACAGCATGGTGAAGTGGGCCTGTGGCCTGTGGAGCCATTTTAAAGCTTCCACGTTCGTGTGCATCTCGTGGAGCTGATATTTCATACACCTGTCAGGAGTTGAAACCTAACACACAGTGGCACTTGGAGAGGAAATATTGTGACAGATTTTATTTCTGAAATACACTGAAGAGAGGCAGAGTCAGGCAACCGGGTGCAGAAGCAAAAGGGTGGGGGAAAAAAGCAGGTTTGCACTGAGGAAGAGCTCTTGTAGCACTTTTCCAGAATTGCCTTTTCTCTCTCTTGCTGTTTTCACTGTTTCATTCTGCCTACTTCAGCCCCTGGATAAAAATATAGAGAACCTTTTAAAAAAGAAGATAAATCCTTTCTTTAGAGAGATGTAGGTTACTGATATCTGCCTGGTTATAAAACCAAACTGAGATCTCTAGCTCAGGAAAATTCCAGTGCACAGAAAAGCAGATTTCTTTTGGCTTGCTGACATAGGTGGGGTGCATCTCCATTCCTAGACAGGACAGTAGCATTCCTCAGGATCCTCAATATTTCAGCCTCTCCTTTTTGCATCAGCACTGGCACCATGTCACACCAACACTGCCATGATGAGGTTTGTACAGGCAAGTGTCTCACACTGAGCTGTGCCAGAGAAAGGGTGGTGCCCACCTCCAGCTGTGCACACACCCATAACCTGACATGTGATGCTCATCCTGTAAAGACTCCTCCCTCCACACACTCTCTGGAGACAGCTGAACACGGCTCATGCAGCACCCTGGCTTCCCCAGAGAGCTGCTCCAGGAGCCCTGCTAGTGAGCAGGCTACTTGGGAAATCTCTGGCTTTGACTGCGCTGGTATTCCTGAAGAGCAAATGCAATTTGGTGTGTTGTTTTGGTTCTAGAGCTCCTGATCTTCTGTGCCCACCCTGCTGCCTATCACCAGATGATCACCAGCCCAGACTAACATGGATTTGCTCCCCAGCCGCCCCCAGCCACCTCCAGGAGGCACGTGCACTCCCAGAGACACGGCTTAGTCCCAGCTCCAGTGCTGCTGAGGGACCTGTGCCAGGCCCTGCACCATGCAGAGCAGCTGGGGTGTGCCTGGGGCTCCCAAAAATGGTGCCCAGGCTGAGCTAAGGCCAGATGCAGGGTGACTCATCACCCTCAGACCTCCCAACAAGAGGATGTGACCGGGTGACTTTTAGCATTGGAATCACAGGATCATAGAACATGCTGAGTAGGAAGGGACCCATCAGGCTTGGGTCCAACTCCTGGCTCTGTGCAGGACACCACAAGAATCACACCAAGAGCTTTTCTAACGCATGTCATTTTGAAAACAAGCTCCCACATGCAGTTGTGCTGGCAGGTCTGAAACGCTGAGGAGTTATAGAAAGGAGGAAAGAGAAAAATAGAAGACCCTTTCAGCTCTTTAAACCAAAATCTGTTGAAAGTCAAGTGATTCCATCACAGTCCCAGTCTGAATAATGTTATCCATTCCTTTTGCTTATTTTGCACAATTACAATTGCTGTTGTAAGCACTGACAGAGCTTAAGACACCACGGATCTTAGAAGAACAAATGATGTCTTGCTAATTTCTGAGCATTAGAGAGAGAGGTCACATCTGAATGAGTAGGTTAATTCCTGAGACCCCTGCTCATATCATACAGCTACCTCAATTAATTTAGCTATAATGGAAGTACATATACTACAAACATAATAACTGTCGCAGTTCATCGTGTAATTCATCTTACAGTTATTGGATTACTTGCCCTCCCTCAGAGATCTGGTTTATCCCCAGATAAACCTGCATCTCCAGAATGGCAGGAGGGCCCTGCAGAGCCACTGTATCCCTGGCAGTGCAGACAGTCTCAGTCGCTCTCCCTGCAATGACCCCCTTGCAGCATCAAGCCCAGCCCTTGGCCCTCCAGCAATGCTGACCTTCCTTATCACTTGCTGTCCCCTTCTCTCTCTCAAACTTGCTCATATTTTCCCCAGGCAGCTTCTCCTGTTCAGGAAGAAAAGGAGAAAGGGCCCCTCCATCATTGCCACATGGCTGATCCTTTGCCTGCTCCACAAAACCTCGGTGCTGCTGCACTGGTCCCTGAGATGTGCGAGGTGCCCAACCAGCCGGTTACAAGCCAAGAATCTTGCTTCATATTTAGCAGAGACCTCATTTTAGTGCTACTGTTCTGTACATAGATTCACACTTTTTTACCACAGACTTTTTTATCTACAGATTGTGTATAGCCACTACAGTGTGCTGATGAGTGTGCTGTTTGTTGCCTGATCCTTCCCTAGCTCGAGCTGCAGATGGACCTGTTTTGGTATAATGGAGACTTCAGCCATGCCTGCAGCTCTGCATGGTGCCTGTTGAACCAGGCACATGGCACATGAACTTTCCACTCCAGAGGATTTTACTCTTTTTTTTTTTTTTTAATCAGGGCAGCTACCTCAAAGATAACTCAATCACTGCTCTGAACTCATAGACATTGCTGCAATACTGCTGCTGAACAAAGGCAGGCTTTGATTTATGCAGTGGCAACAAAGTGGGTGGAAATGTCTCAGGATTCAACAGCCTGTCAATTTTAAGCCTTATCCTCAGTCCCCGTAAATTATGTTTGAATTAAAAGCGAACTTGGAGCAGCAAAAAATAAATTGGGGTATTTCACGTGTGTGTGTGTCCCTGTCTTTGTTGCATACTCCAGTCTTACACTGCACTCACATCTTTCAGAGGGATGCAGCATTTCCAGGCTTTCATGTGAGAACACATTGTACTCCCATTTTGGGTTTCTGAGACAATATAATTTGTGCTCCCATTTTGGGTTTGTGAGACAGAAACAGAAACCACTGCAGTTCCTGTTTTTGCAGAATGAATTTCCTTCAAGCCAACAGTTTGTTTAATTTACCAAAGCTTTAGCTGCTACACCTGCGAAGCACATCCTCATATGATTTTCCAACAAGCAGGAAAGAATCCAATAGGGAAATTAGTTTCCTTTTTCTGTCTTTCTTTTTTTGGTGATTTTCAGTAATGATGCCAAAAATTTCTCTGCCCAAACAGTGAGTTTAGTGTGTTTGGCTTTGGGATGTGAATATTTTTACACAGCTTCTAATCTGCTGTTATTAGGTAACAGTTTTTATAGTGTTATTTTCCTGCACTACTTGGAGGCTGCGGACAGTTCACAAAGATTTTTGGCAACTTTTTGAGTGGCTTATTCTTTACTGTGTGCATTTGTACTTGAAAAACTGAGAACAAATCAGCCTGGAGGATAGAAAGCCTTTAGCACTCCTGGCTGTACAGAAAAGCTTGAAAATATGGGCTGATTTCATCTGAAATATTCAAAAGCTAGAAGGAAATGAAGACTCACATATATTGTATTTAACATTTTATCATTTGGAGTTGGGAATAGTTGAATTCATGAATTTTGCATGTTTGGAAGTGCTCTTGTTATAATCATAGCCTAAATCAAATGTAAGTAGCAATAATCAGATCTAGTTTGGGGAGATCATAGAAAATAAAAAAAAATACTTTTACTACTTGTAAATGTGCAAATGAAAGCTTTCCAAATGACCAGATGAGTGAGAGAGACAAAAGAATGACGCAAAACGCTTTTAAATTGGATCTGCAAATGGTTTGATCATATATTCCAGGCATGTCCTACCAAAGCAGCTACTATAAACCCTCAATACAAAAATGAAATGTACAGCACAGGTCTGCACATCTACTGCTGAAAATCAGAGACCTCCTTTGATAAATGCCTGCCTTTTTCTGGAGCAACATTCACTTCAAAGGCTAAACAAAAGAATTATTCAAAATAAAAACAACACCCTTAAATTTTCTACAGCTCTGAGCTGTGTTTAGCTCTGCAGATGCAGAGTGTCTGCAATCATGCCACACACCTCAGGCTGTTGCTGCAAAACCTGAGCTTTCACCTCTGCACAACACTTCTCTAGTTTTGATTTATTTATTTTGAACATTAAATAGCCTGTCAGTTGCAAAAATTAAGGGTATTGGAACACTGCTTTCACAACATTGATAAAAAACCCTTCAAGGATCTATAGAGGATGTGTTTGGAGTGTACTTCTTTATAGGTTTTAACTGAATGGTTTTTATATGTGCTAATTAATTTCATCACTGTTTAAAGCTAAATGCTAAAATAGTTGCATGCTCACAAATGCTACATTTTTCATCATTGTCTCAAACAAATATCATACTATTGTGGAGCATCAGAAAACCCCATCAACAGACTAAAACAAAGAAAGAAAGAAACTGGTATAGATCTGAACATAATCACAGTTCAGGCTGAGAGCTGTGAGAATTGTGTCACCCTCTTGGTGACCCTACAGATCTCCCAGCAGTGCAGGGTGGCTCAACCTGAGGAAGAATTGTTGTCCTGCTATCCCAAACTGTTTTCTGGATGCTCCAGGCTGTTAGATGACTGCTGTGCCCATCAGGTCTTGTGCTCAGCCCCCATCACTTCCCTGTTCTCTTCCCAGGGGTGGTGGGACATCACACCAGCCTTTCCCCAGCAGCCCAGCAGTGAAGGGGCCGTGGGGGAAGTGATGGGGAGCAGACTGACCCTGCAAGTGAAACTTCTTCCTTCTGTTGCTCATTTGTAAAATAATGGAGTAAAGGATAGCAGCACTGTGCTCCCACAGGAGATGTCCTGAGGAAAAATAGATTAATGGCCATTAAGTGTTTGGGTGCTGTGATGGGCACATCAGCACCCAACTCCCCAGCCTGCCTATGGCTGCTTTAATCCTGCACACCAGTGAAAACAAGTCTCTTCTGCATCTCTTTCCTGTCTCCTTCCTCTGCAGCCCAATCCCATCTTCCCTCCCCAAGCCCCTTTGTGTCCCCACTCCTTGTGCCTCCCCAGGAGCTAGGTCTATATGGAAATAACCTCAGCAGCACCTAACTCACTCCATTTATAATGTGGATAAAGTGCTGCTTTACAACACTAGCATTTTTTAGTTTAAAAATGGCATTTCAGTTATTGCAAATGGTCAGTAAATTGATAACCACATTGTTTCTTCTGTCTTACTACTTTCATCCCAAAAGGCACATATATTTTTGATCTGCATTTAGAGATTTGATTTTTTAAATTATGTGCCTTGAGGTAAAAATGTTGTGCTTTTTTCAGTAATTAGGTATAATAACAACCTGAAATTCCACTTCCAAAAATCAGTTAATTATTGAATGTTCTATATTATGCTAATAATTCAAATTTTTTGTAAGAAGAAACTGCAACAGAGTTCTGGGAGCTTGATATTGCTGAAGTAAAATGTGTATTTGATCCTACTCAGGAGATTTTTCAGGTGCTGGCAGGTGATTGAACAGGTACTGGATTCCCATAATTGTAGATCCAAAAAGAAATAGTGAAACATTCAAAAGCCCAAAGTGAAACATTTAAAAATAAATGTGAAACATTAAGACCATTCTTGGAGTGAAACAACAAGCCAAATTATGATCGTTGCCTTCAGCAACAGGACAGAGGTGTGTCATGCAGCTGCTATTGAGAATATCACAGGAGATAAGCATCTCAGATCTCTAAAAAAAAAGAGATGCTAACAAAATGAGAGAGGAGTGTATTCCTTTGAATGCACGGGCTTTGAAAAACAAAACAAAACAAAACAAACAAACCCAAACCACAAAAATAAACAAAACAAAACAAAAAACAAACAAAAACAAAACAAAACAAAAAGCACACACCAAAGGCCCTGGCTTTCTTCTTACCTTGTTTTATAAAAAAGGCATCTTCTTCTAGATGATGCTGTATAAAATTTCCCAGTTCCACACTTCAAATCTGGCCCTGTGTTTCACCAGATAAAGCCACAATCAAATGCCCAGGGAGATGCCTAAAAATAAAGATCTTGTCCTTTTACCCACATTCAAGGCACCATGATACAGTCAGCATCCAAGGCCAGTGCCTGAGCATCCAAAGGCATGCTCAGAACCATCCTTCAGCCACTTCAGCAGTGTTGCTAAGGCCAGTTCTTTATCTTTTTTTATTTGTCAAAGCTCATTCTGTTGTCATATCCATTTCCATAATGAGGAATTAATTTACCAGACTAGTTTGCAATGTTAAGGACTATGGATGGATGTACTTTCCTGTTTCTTACTGCATCAGAAGATTCAGTGCCTGGGTTTAGCTCTGCTGCCTTCCCTGCACATTAAATCCTTTTTAAGACGTCTCTTTTCCTTTCCCTGCAACTTTGACTTACTTCCTTCTCCCAGCCCCGCAGATGCCTCTTGATCTTTGCAGGCATTTGTGAGCTCCCTGGTCCTTTCTTTCTCCTTTGCACAGCCCCAGGGGCTGTAGGCTTCCCACCAGAAGGGCACATTAATGTCCTTTCCTCACTCTGACCTGAGGCAGTCCCTAAGGCCTGTAAGTGTAGAAGATATTGCCAACAGCAGGAGACTCTGAAATGCCAGTTTGGCTTTGCTCGTCTCACTTCTGTCCTGGCATAAAGCAGGGTTCAGATCAGAGCTCTGAGTTTCTTTTAGGTTTGTTGGTTTGTTTTTCAGTTTGTTGTTAGGTCTGAATTCTCATTCAGAGGCTGCAACAATTCTTTTTAAACCTCTGTGAAAGAGCTTCTCTGATTTTGGGAACAGCTGGGTTCAATGGTTCAGAGTGGAAGTCCAGATGTAAATAATCATTTTTATGCTATCTTATCTTGTGTTGTTTACAGACCAGGTCTGCTACTCAGCCATGAAAGTGGAAGATCATGTTGGTGCATCAAGGTGGTTTGGCTGCCAGCTGCAGAAAAGAAAGGACCACAAGCCAACTGGTTTACTGGGGTCACTGCTTTTCATGATCAGTTAGCACTGTTAGTGCTAACAGTTAGCACAGTTAGCACTGAAGTTGCCTCTGCTGTAAAACCAAAGTCTCACCAAAATTACTTGCTGGGGGCTCTGCAGCCTCTCCAGCAGGGGCAAGACATGCACAGAGGGAGTGAAGGCAGCACCACACTCAGAGTTCAGCTGGTCAAGACATGGCCTCAGGGCACAACTGTGAGAGAAATATTTGACAGCCAAGATACCTTTTGGAACAGGAGACTGAAGAGTTCATACTCCTTTTGCCATGGAGGGGGCTATGGGGCCGGGAGGCTCTCTGGGTCTCCTGTTTCACAGCCAGCCAGTGCTGTCCCACACGGTGGGTCTGCAGCCTCACCCTGACACATCCTGTCTGCATCCTTCCCTCCCACAGCAAACCCTCATACCACCTGTGTGGACAGTCTGGTTTTGGAGGGACATTTCCCATATTCAGTCAAGTTTACTAAAAAAGTGGATGTTTTCCAAAATTTGATGAATTGTAGGTTAGGAGGGTTCATTCTTTTATTTTATATGAAAGGTCTCTAAGCTTTAAGTTATACCCCTAATAAAAGATGCTTGCCTCTTTTATTAGTGGAGTTGACTCTGAGTCTTGGTCCTTCCAAATGCACAGAAGTTATTCTGAGAAACTGTAATGCTAAGCTTGTTATAGGGCAGACCAGCTCCATCCATTTTCACTGATGTCCTGGAGAAAACAATTCACTATTGTCCTGGCTTCAGAAAAAAACTCCAAACCTTTCTTAGACAGAAACAAGTAATTTGAATATTGGGGTGAATATTGAAGCCAGCCCACTGGAACATGCTGCTCAAAGAGTGCCCTAAAGGGTGTGTCAAACCAAGAAGGGCACATTCTGACCTGACACAATTCGGTGTCTTTGCAGGAGTGTCACCCTGAGCAGGTTCGTGGGTGAAACATCAGTAGCAAAATCCCTGCTGATGAAGGAGGAGCTTTTAGAAGAGCTTGGTAACCAAGCAATTATGTTTTAGCATCACCAGTCTGAGTCTGCTCAAGCTGGCAGTGAAACACATTGGAGGCAAACTGCGGGAGAAGAACACCAAGAGCTGAGGCAATGGGGGACTGACGGCGGTCCCAGGGACAGACGGCCACGATGGCATTTTCACACGTGCCACCAGAGGGCAATAAGAGGCAGAAAACGAGAGAACCTGGGGCTCTCTGCGGCTGGGCAACTCTCGCCTCCGGGCGTGGAAGGTCCTTTGACTCGTCCTAGAGAAAAAATGTTCCCTGCGATTTGCCTTGCGCACCCTGCTTGGGAATGCGGGAGGACTTTACATCTGAGCCCTTGTAAAGATTTCTGTGTGTCCGGGCAGTGAGCGGAGCGCGCAGGTACCGCAGAGCGCCCCCGGCCGCGCTGCTGTGCCCGCAGCTCGCAGCTGGAACTCAGCACGTCCCCACACCCGGCTCGTCTGGGGCAACACACGGGCTGCAGCCACACACCCAGCTGTGCGCTGGTTCTGTTTCTTCCTTTGTTTTGTTTTCTAATGGGGTTGGGTTTCATTCCTTCCCAGGAAAAGCTGGTTGGATGGCTGATGTGGGGAGAGGCTGCAGAGGGAACCAGACTCAACCTCAGGCACACAGGGCAGATGTGTCTGTGGACCCGTGGAGCTGTGAGGATTTTCCACGTCAGGAAGGAGGCTACCACCTCCTCACGTCCCTGCATCTCCCACATCTTCACATGCCCGCCCTGCCCTGCCTGAGCACAGCAGCCCAGACCTTCCCTTCCCGGATGCAGCACATCTGCTCCAGAGGGGCTTTCCCCCGTTGCTCAGCAGCACACACTCCCTGCAATGAGTGACTTGGGAACAGTGGTTCGATCATTTCTCACCATGGAATCCAACTGTGACCATAGCAAATGTTGCTTTTACATCACCCTTTTTTTCTCTCTTCCTAAAAGTTTAAAAGTAACAAATAAACTAAGAGATGGATTTTCTGGAGGACAGCTAAGAGGACTATTCTATTTCCTATGCCTTTTCTTTGAGGACGGGGGAGGGGAACAAATAACTTACTCTTTAAATAAAATAATTTAGAAGCAGCAGATGTGAATTTGTGAACTCATACAGAGATTTTCTTTGAATCATGGGGAGACTGGGACCTGGAGCCTCCTCCCTCACTGGGGAGTGTCCTCACCCTTTCAATGATAAAATAATCTCGTTACCTAGTCTGTAAAGCTGAACTTATGTCAGCAAGACTCAGAGGATCCACCCAAGAATATTATCACAGCTGAACATCAGGATATTTTCCAGGAGGGAGGGACAGATTCAGATATTCTGAAGCAGAGGAACGAGTTGTCTCCCACGCTTCATGACAGTCACATTTTTTTGTTTCATTGCTTTTAATATCAGTATTCAAAAAATTAATACTTCTCTCCAACCTCCAACTCAAAGCAGCTCTTCCATTCTCCTGCATTTTTAATTTTTCTTTTGCTTTGAGAAAAAAAAAGAAAAAAGAAAAAAAAAGAAAAGCAAATGAAGTATCTGGGAGCAGCTTAGCCAAATTTTTCTCTCTGTTGGCAGCTAAATCAAAACAATCCATGAGCTGCAAAACCATTATCTAGACTTTTTAACCCCATACTGACAGGTGTCAAACAAGGATGTTTGAAAATAGCAGATTCCTTGTTTGTGGCTAAAAACCATACACACACAAATTCTAGCATGGAGGTGGAAAGAGTAGTTTAGCTTATGTAGAAAATAGAGGGAAGTGGTCAGAATGAGAATTAGCTCTTTGGGTATGTGGTGGTATACAAGTGGAAAGGACAAGCCATGCTCCCTTTCTATGGAATATGTATAGAGTTCCTTGGTGCACTGAGGCGCAAACTGTGCCAGTGGGGGGAAAAATTGTAATTTTAACCAAGAATTTATGGGGAAAAAATGACCTCTTTTCTTTCAAGTGCTGTTCAAACCCATTTGATACCTCAACCCATCCTAAAGTTACTGTTTGGGGTCCTGGGGATGGGAGCAGCCTGTCCCTCAGCATGATGGCCTCTGGCCCTGGTGCCACTTGCTGTGATGCCAGGTCTGGATGGCTCAGCAAGTCCAAGGAAGTGCACACCTGGGCACAGTGGGATGCCCTCCTCCCTCCCAGCTCACTCTCCCTGATGCCAGTGGGATTTTCCCTGCTGGCTTCACCAGCAGCTTGACATAGGCAGGGTAACATCCTGTCCAGGTGGGGGTTGCTGTTTAAAAGATCTGCTAAAAATAGCAAAAATACCCTAAAATAGAAGTAGTTCCAGTTTTCAGGTGTTCCATTCTCACTGGAAGGACAAGCTTTTAGTGGCAGAGAGGGTATCAAGGAATGGTCATTAAAGCCACGGTCTGTCTCTGCATTGGGGCATTTGGGAGCCAAAGTAATTGTGTCTCTCAAAGATGAGCCTGTTATGTGTGAGTCCACTCAGGTCCTTCTGTGCTAGCACAGCAACCCTTAATGAGCCCTTTTAAATGTCACAAAGAGGCACAAAGACACATTAGTGCAAAAAGAGATCAAGTCCATGATTTCTTAGCAATTCCTAATGATGTAATTCTTTTGCTTTGCAGCACTAATACTCCTGGGTTGTTTGGCTGGAGTCACTTAGGAAACTTCAAGAAACTTTGGAAAACAGCACTGCGGAAATTGGAGGTTTCTCTCATATCTGTGAGGATAATATATTCACAGCAAAATTAATTGCTGTGGAGTTAAAATCATGCCCAGAAAATATAAGGGGTGGAGAATGGGGACATTCTGGAACAAGAGAAAAAAGATATTTGGAAACGTTTAAAATAGAAACCCTTTAGAAAACAGGTCACCTGGGACACAGAAAGGATACCCTCATTTTTCATCATTAGAAAGAAACAAGACTGTAATTAAAAACACATTCCAGAATACTGATCTGTTTATTCACTATAGATGGTCTGAATTAGCAATGGGTTAGGAAACATAGACGCACAAGGATAAAAAAATAAGGGCACATAAGACTGGGTTTTTCCTTTTAGACTTCCATATCCAAGCACAGACAAGTTTTTAATCTAATGATGACTGTTCTGCTGGAGTGAGATAGTTTAACAGCTCCCAGCCTTAGATGGGAACAGGGCATGGCTGTGATGGTCTTTGCAGCTTTCTGGGCTTGTTACCACTCCAACTTCTGCTGTGTTCCATGATTTTCCAAATTCCTTGCTGCTCTTCATATTACATTTGTACCTTCATTTCCAAGTGGTGAAGGCTGAGCTGGGGGCTGGGTAAGGACAGTGGGGGGAGGACCCAGCCTCTGGCAGTGTCTCATCCCTGGGCAGCAAAGCTGCAGAGGCCCTTGTTCCTGGCAGCAGCAAGGAAAGCGTTAGCACTCCTCTGCTCCCCTTCTGCTCCTTTTTCCATAAACACCATCTGACCACACCTACGGACTGTTGTACCCTTGTCCTGGCTGAAACCACATCACTCCACCAGCCAGTTTTGGGCTGCCCCCCACTGCTGCTTCAGCACCTTCCCTCCATCTGCACCATGCTTTGCTTTACCCAAGCACTAAGCTTTGCTGTGAGAGCAGTGGGGTAGGAAGGAGAAGAGTTTCCAAGACTCTTCTCCCAGTTCAGTGCTCCAGCAGCCAGGCTGGGCAGCCTCCATCTCTCCCACAGAGAGGGATGCTGAGCCACGGGACATGGCTGTAAGATTGATGTATCTTCTGCTTGAGGCACTCCAATAAAAACCTAGAATGGAGCCTAGTAGATTCTAGTCTCTGTTTCTTTAATTCAATGAAGTACATCCTTCAAACCTAAATCAAACCCCATTATCCAGGGAAGTTTGTGCACTCCCTGTCTCAGCGAGTGGTTGCAGTATCACTGCCTCCAGCCACATTACTGAAAACTGGACCTGAACTGGACTGAAACATGAACTGCAGTATCTTGTACAACCCAGCATAGGCCACTATCATTTGCCCTGCACCAGGCAGCCTGCAAAGAAGCGGGGGGTGATGCCAAGAGGTGGCAACATATTCAGCCACCCAGGTCAAACATGCTGCCTGACATGGGTGGGTGCGTCCCTACAACATCCTGCTGCAGGGAGTCACTCCATCACTGCTCTTCACCACCTTTGATGCACTCTGAGTTCTCCAGTGACACTTTCAGCTTGTTAATTAGGCAGGTGAAAGATCTAACTTCATGCTGGGAGTGCCAGGTTAATGGGCTTCCACCAGCGAGGCGTCCAGCAAGTGGGAGGACCAGCAGCAGGGGCACACAGCTGAGCAGGACAGGGTGCTGAGGGGCAGACACCCTGTTCTTGGCAGTGGGGAACTGCCAGATAAGGTCAGTCTGTCTTTTGGATTGTATCCAGTGATAGCTGGTTCCCCAGTGCCTGTGTACTTAAAACCATACATGCATGGCCCATCATGACCTGATCCGAGTCTTCTGTTAGTAACAACACTCAGTTGCATGGAGGTGGCAGTAAATCTCCACAATGGCAGCACACCCTGAGGATTTAAGATAAGCTGTGCTTGTTGAAGTTGCTAACTTAAATTTCTGGTCTTTCTGGTACATCTCTGAATGCATGATAGACAGATTTTTCTGCTAACCAAAAATAAATGTTCCAGCTTTTTTAAGATAAATTGCTCATTCTGGTCACTGCTGCTATGCTACCTCAACAGCTTTAAGTAGTCAAGCTAATTGTGACAGCAGTGATTTGTTTGCTCTGAATCAGAAGTTTCATTACAGAAAGTTACTGGCTATATTTTGTTACCATTAGTGTCAGAGAACTTGCATAGGTCAGGAAATGCGTAGAGCCAGCAGTCTACTCACTTGGAAAGGTATCTGTAGACAATAAAGTTTTATGAACAGAAGTCTAATGGCACGGATCTTTCCAGACTTTCCAGAGAGGCTAAACATAAATGATTTTTAATGCTGAATCCTTTTAGTTAAGTATCTGCTGGTAGCACAGGCTGCATTCTTCTCCACTGCTGTTCAATGAGGCCATTCTGTACAATGGGGCCATCTGTAATTAATGAACCTTCAACCTTCCTGCATTAGTTTTGTCTAAGCTTTGGAGGAAGGTGTCAATTAAAAATTAAAAGAATCCTCTCTCCATTAAATTAAAGAGCATTTAAAAAAAGAAATGCCACCCTCTGCTAGCAGTTTAGCAGCCAGGAGGATCGTCTATCAGGCAGCCAGAGAAGGAACAGCAGAAATGAATATACATACGTATCCATATGTAGTGCTCGATTTTCTTGAGCAATTGCCATTTTATCCTGGAGTAACCCTTGAATCATTTGCAGGAGGGTGTCAGATAATGCTTTCTTCAAAGCCAAGCCAGCTGTATGTGCAGTCAGGGAGAGCCATATGGTGCCTCGTGTGCAAGGCTGATATTTGCTGGGTTCTGAAGATAGTTCTAAAGTCTGTCTCATGGCGTGAGCCCTGAGCTGCACTTGGCAGCTGCCCTTTCTCCTGGAAGACTTATGGATCAAGGGACACATTGGAGGGGTTGGAAGGCAGGACATTTTCTGAATTATGTAGAAAAGCTGTCCCTCTTCAAGGAGGAGATTTTTTCAGTTTTGCCATTCATACAAACCACTCTCAGCAGATAAAGTAAATGTGTAATTGTTTTAATGCTTTTGTCTTTCTGGTTACACAGTTCATTAATTCAGTACAATTCCTGTCCTTCTTGGAGGTATGCACCCTTTTCTTATCCAATTTTTTTCTGTAGTAACTAAGTGTTCGAATTTAATCATGAGTTTTGAGACTGGGTAACTATTCTGAGACTCATCTAAATGCTGCATTTCTGTCTGGACAGGTCTGCCAACGTCTCAGCATAAATTGTTTTGCATGTACACTTAAAAATTCACTTTTTTGTTGTTTGAATTTCTTTTACAGTTAGTTTTTTCACAAATGCTCAAGGTCAATAGAGTTTGGTCTTTCATAAACCCCATTTCTGAAAGGTTTGAGAGGTTTGTGTTCTCTGCACTTCCTTTACTTTTGAAGGACTCTCTCCTTGTAAAATATTACTAGAATAGATGCATCCCTTCACATCCATGGACTTGGCTCTTTTTGAAATAGCATTTGTCCAGGGGAGTTTTATATGCAGGTGAGCATGAGAGAGTGCAAGTCTACACCTCTTATTGCTCAGGAGGATGCCTGACCATCAGGCTATTCCCAAAGGACATTCTCTACCCATCTGTGCCACACTGCAGTAGAAAAGTTGCGGATCCAAGGGTCACTGAGTGAATGGAAGCCTTATTTTCTCTTTAGCCCTGTGTTCACTGTCCTTGTTTGGAAAAGGCATATCTTCATTCCCACACGTGCTTTGGTACCCATTCCTAGCATTAGCAATGTTAGTGTTAAAATAAATATAGCACTGACCCCTGCATTTTCATAGGAGTTTGGAGCTGGAAATGTGGCAAATCAGAACAGCTACATGGCACAGCAGAGTGGGCACACTCTGGAGAACCTTGCCTGACAGCTGTGATTAAATTCCTAACTCTGTATCAACTTGTTTATCTTTTTAGCCCTATTCATATTCCTGGGGAAAAATGATAGGTTAGAGGAGGAACAATGATAGGTTAGAGATAAGGAAAATACGGAGTTTGGTTTCAGCTGTGTTAAATTAAAGGAATTGGCAAGATAGTTAGAAAGAAAGTGTAGAGACCAACAGTAGAAGTTAGATCATTGTGAGAAACAGGAATATTAACTGCTTTGTACAGGGGTGATGGGATCACATAAGATTATTATTTTCCCCAAAAAGATTTATCAAAATACTGTAATATCATCATAATTTGTCAGCAGTTGTGAAGCCTAGGCACCTCAGCCAACTTTTCAAATTTTACATAATCGTCAATATCTATGGGAAATACAATGAAATATGCCCTGTTCTTAATTGATTCCTTTTGCACCACATTTTTCACACAGACTTGGCTGTTGGCCTTTCTTTGCTAAGTGAGGGTTTCAACAAGTGAAGAAGATGGATGGCCAAACCAATCAACTCCAGAATATGAAAAGGTCAAAGCACTCAACGAGCACACTGCAGACTGCTTCCAGATAGCCTAAGCATAATGAGTCAGATAAGTTTCTCTTAGAACAAACAAAATAAGGAAACTAGAAGTAGTTCAAGGCAGTAATGTTTTCTTTATGACCACCATGCATAGTACTGTGGAGTACAAAATAGGATAAAATTCCTTTCCTGATCTATCCTGTTGAAATTGAAGAGAACAAAAGTAAATAGTTTGCATTTGCAATGATGAATAAATTTGTGTCAACATTTAAAGTAAATTAAGACTGATGTGTGCAAGCAGAGAGATGTTAATTTTTGTGTATGGTTACAGCTTCCTTCTTTGTAAGGATTTTAAAGGAGAGGCTTGTAGAAGCATGACCTCTGTGTGTACCCTTAGCTCCTGGGCAATGGACACAGCTAAGCAAAAGGAGAACAGGAGGGCTGCCATGGTCTCTCTTTGTGGTCTCAATGCCAACAGTTCTACATTGCAATAACTGAATTGAAGCCCAAGATTTAATGTTTTGGTGGGTAGTGCTGGGGGGTTCCTGCCCACAGCATGCCAGTAGCATCAGGGCTGTGGGAACTCTGTGTCAGCAGAGCATGGATGAGAACCCCCATAATGGCAGAGGGCTAGCAGAACCTGCCTTCTCACCTGGACAAACTCAGTGCACCTGGGGAGGAAAAACTGTTCAGAATGATCAGAGGAAGTATTTGGTTGCCAAATAGTCCCAAATCAGTATGTGTGCTAATTTTTAATGGGTTTCTGTTACTTTCAGGCTTATCTTTAGCTGCTGCTCTACTGCACTTGGCAGGAGACAAATAAATATGAGCCATTACTGCTGCACTATCTTGAATACCAAGCATGTTTTCATTCCATCTAGCTAACATGAGTAGAAGATAAACTAGCAGCTTATTGCCTCTTTATGTCCCAAAATAAAGGAGAGTGATAAGTGGAGACCTCACGCAGAGGAAGCTGTGGCTCTGGAGGGTACATCTGTACAACCACATATGAGATAAAGACAATAATGCTGCTCTGAAAGGGACATGAGTGACAGATGTATTTTATTTCTATTTTCATCATGAACAGCTTGTGGGGATTCAGGAGAAATAAAACCCAGGGTATTTAATGAAACATCTCTAATCTTGTGAACGAGCTTCACCTCAGCCCATGTGAGATCCTAACCCCCACTCAAGTAATGTGGAGGTAGACCTTGTTGTAAGTTTCAGGAAGAACCTGTGCCCAGTGCTATTACCCTGGCACTTTCTGAGAAACACAGGTGTCCAGCTTTGGGAGAAGAAAGGATCTGCATTTGATTCAAAAGCCACTCTCCCTGCTTTGGGAAAACAGACTAACAAACAGAAAATTAACTAGAAGATTGCATTGCTTTTGCAGATATTGTCAGCTTACAATAGCACCCACTCATTTCAGGAGCCTTTTAAATGTCACTGGCTTTCAGTGATGGACTGAGGTGTCAAAACACCTTTGCAAGTCTGGGCTCTGGTATTTAAGACTCCTGCTAGAAAAGTGTGGTTGAAGGCAGAAGGGAGGGGAGGTGGGGTGGAAAAGTCCTCATCATGTGGAGGTGTAGGCATGTGAAGTGAAACTCCAACTACAATTTTAATTGCAAATGTGTACTGGAGGAAATGGAGCTGTAATGCTTTGCCCCATTAAGACTCCAAGCCCTAACACTGGGGTGATCTGACTCACTGGAGGGTGAGAAATTTAATGTGCTGTACTGCTTGCCACAAACAACATTTGATTTCAAAACAGTAAGTATACCAGAGTTGTTCCAAGCTGTTCCAAGCAGATAAGATTTAAACCCAGCATGCTAGCTTTACATTGGTGACTAATGATTGAATGGAAGTGCAGAACAGAGGTATCTTTAGGTAGGTAATCTCACTGGGTAAATGAGATTTGGACTGTGTTTTCTAACAAATTTAGTCCTAGAATAAATTACACTTTTTTGAAAAATTACAGGCCCTGTTGGAATTGCACTTTGCATCTCACATAGGTAGAAAATGCATGTGTAGTTAATCCATTAGTGCTTAGCTGCCTCCCTGAGGTGCACAGTCCCAGCACCCACAGTCATCTGGACATGAGCTGTTCCCATGAATCCATCCCATCCTTCAGCCAATCACTGGATAGGCATCTCCAGATGGATGAACCAACTGGAAATCATAGAATCATAGAATGGTCTGGCTTGGAAGGGACTTTAAAGGTCATCTAATTCAAATCCCTACCATGGGCAGGGATGCAACCCAGTGGACTGGATTGCTCAGAGCCACATCCAGCCCCTGGTCTTGAACCCCTCTGGGGATGGGGCATCCACAACTTCTCTGGGCAAACTGTGCCAGTGCCTCAACACCCTTCCAGTAAAGGATTTCTCCTTAATATCATATCTAAACCTCTTCTCTGTCAGTTTAAAGCCATTCTCTCT
Source organism: Hypocryptadius cinnamomeus (assembly GCA_013400635.1). Classification (NCBI taxonomy): domain Eukaryota; kingdom Metazoa; phylum Chordata; class Aves; order Passeriformes; family Zosteropidae; genus Hypocryptadius; species Hypocryptadius cinnamomeus. Next base: position 47,225 of record VYZP01036926.1, read on the forward strand.
TGTCTTATCATGACATATCTTGTAGAAAGTCCCTCCCCAGCTCTCTTCTAGGCCTCTTTAGGTACTAGAAGGTGTTGTGTGGTTTCCCTGGGCTCTTCTACAGGCTGAACAACCTCAACTCTCTCAGCCTGCCTTCACAGTAGAGATGCTCCATCCCTCTAATCAGCTTTGTAGCCTCCTCTGGACTCACTCCAGCAGGTCTATCTCCTTCGTATGTCGTGGGCCCCGGAGCTGGATGCAGAGTTCCAGGTGGGGTTTCACAAGAGCAGAGCAGAGAGAGAGGGACAGAATCAGCTCCCTCAACCTGCTGGTCATGCTGATTTCTGGGCTGCAAAGGCACATTGCCAGGCCAAACTGAGCTTCTCATCATATCCAAAAGTAGCATCCCTTAAAACGGGTCAGGACTCATCACAAAAGGAGTACTCCTTAAAAGCAGCTCTCCCATCCCTTCCTCTTCCACGGAGCTGTAAAGGCCAGGAGCTAGTGACCCAATAAACTGAAACCAAACTGAAAGAAACAAACAATAACAATAAGAAATCCCCCAATGCTCATCCATCAAACTAAGCAAAAACGACCATGTTCTTTGACATCTTATTTCTATGTAACAATGGATTCTTCTCCTCATTTGGGGCCACTGGACAATGACATATTTTTGTTTACCTAGATGAAGCCAGTCTTCTGTATGAGGGGATAACTAGGCTTCTGGATTTTAGCAGCTTTGTGACCTCCTAGAGTGCACTGTGCCATTTATACCTGCTCACTGTCTCAGCACTGGGGCAAGATGAATCCTGAGCCCTTACACCCACATCCTGGCAGCTGAACTGAGCACTAAATGGATGTGAATGCATTCAGCCATAGCACAGGAAAATCCCAAATCCCAGCATCAAAGGATACTTCTCTATTTTAATGCCACAACATCCTAATTCCTTCCTGCCAACAAAACAACTTCTTAGTGGTTCACAGATGAAGGATTTTGTTTGATTGCTGGTTCAGATACCTGTGTTGGAAACATCCTTTATACTTATTAAAGCCTGCTGCATCTTAAAATGTTTTGTTCAGAGAAGGGACTTAAAGATGTAACCAGGAAAAATTATCAGCTGCTTGCCACATGAGAGGATTAAGGATCACAATTTGTCAAGGGTGTGACAACTCTATTCCTTAGAGCACACGTAATCTCATGCAACTCTTACAAACATTCATGTGGTTTGTCTTCAAGATGCAACAATCTGTTATGCAACAAATGTCCACACACACAGGACCATATGAAGATTGCACCCACAGGTGAGCCAAGGGGCATTTTCTTTCCCATTGAAATTTCCCCAAGATGACTGATTCCTTTTTTCCTAACGCCTCTGTTGGCTGTTCCATTGTACCTGTGAGGACATGAACGCCAAGTTACCGTTCCTGGTTCAGCTGCTGCAGCAGGAAGATTGATCCTACCTCAGCTATACCTTCCTAAATCCAAAAGCCAGAAAATCAGTGTTCTGGTGAGGTGCTAAAATGTGAAATAGTTGCCAAGAATTGTAACTTTAGAGGGATTAAAAATGAGCCTATCACAACCACCAGTGAACAACCCTATAAAAAAACATCTTCCAAAAAAATTGAACCTGTGTTTTCTGTTGAACATTTAATCTTCCAGAGCTTGCAGAGCACTTTACAACTTCTCCTTCACTCTTACCCTTGTCTCTTTCCTCTGGTCTGGAAAGTCTGGTGAGCAAATTAAATGGATTCAACTTCTCCCTTTTCAGACTTTTTCTATGTTGGAGCTCACGCCCCTGTCCCTCTGACAAAGCTTTAACTGCATGTTCCCCACTAAGCCTCCTTCCCTGTAAGAAGTAAGAGTGGAACTTCCCTCCTAAGAGTGGAACTTCCCTCCTAAGAGTGGAACTTCCCTCCTAAGAGTGGAACTTGCAGCTGGTTTTTAACTTGGTGTTGTGGACCACAGAAAACTATTCAGGTAGACTTAGTAGGCATAAACTGTTAACACATTAGAATAAATATTTTATTTTAATTATTGCTGCTTATAAAATTAGTGTGATTAATCTTACTTACTACTTCACCAGTGGCTATTTGGCCTTAGTCATATTCATATGAGGCAAGTAAATAAATGACATTGAGGAAGATTCCCAGCTCAGATCTAGGTATGAATCAGTGGCAAAGCCTAAGTTCATAATTCCTACCAGAATTCTCCACAGACCATTAGAAAACATGGGGTGCTTTTTTCCAATGTGATGGGCAACATCCCTTGCTTCCCCCAGGTAGACTCATCAGGAAGAGGAAGCACCATCTCATGCTTCCCTTAACAGAATCAGGAAGAGATCAACTGAAGGAATGAGGACAATAATCTTTGGGTAAATTTTAAAACTTCTGGGTAACCTTCAAAACTTCTGTTTGATTCCCACAAGGATGCAGGACCAAGTTTCCTGAGGAGCCAGTACCTAAAAAGACATGCTTAATGGAGGATCACTAAGTGAAAATTAAGATACAAACCAGGAATATTGAAGTTGCATGATAGGATGTTATTTCTACCTTCACTGTTGCTCACTGATAACTAAATTCACCAGCACATCCATAGAGCAAAATAAAAATACTCTGATAGAAATACTTTGGGGAAAAATTGAGACTTGGAAAATCATATATTGGAGTTTTCACTGCACCATATGATTTTGTAACAGAGTTTTCTATATCCCGGTTATTACCATTTAGCACAATGAACATCCATAAGAAGAAAGAGAAAAAATGGTTTGCTTTTCCTTAAACCCTCTATCCCAGAACTGGGCAGTATTTTATCTACATTTTTGAATACACAGGACTCTGTTTTTTAATTGTCTATTTAAAATATAAAATACTTAATATTTCAGTGCCATGGAAATTAGAACATTCAAACAAACAAGATCTTTCTTATCTATGTCGCACGTGGCATTCCGATGTTGACTTGATTTTTCACAGAAGATTCATTTCTTCTTTTAGTGGCATAAAACACCTTTGAAAATTTCACTTTAATGTTTCCATCTTCACTTACATTAGTTTCACAAGAAAATATGGCTTACAAAACTGAAGTCACTTACTAACAACCACATGAGCCTCAGGCCACCTTAGCATCAGCAGGTCAGTTGGATGCATTTCCAAAGGTGCTGGAAGATTTGGAGCACAGCCTATGGTAGGCTTTTCAGGACCCTCATTTCTTAAACAAAAGTTTGTTATGGTACCCAGGGAGAAAATCAGAGACTGAAATTTTCCAAATCACAATATTTTATCATTTGTTTATTTGTTTGCTTGCTTTTACCTACTCTGCAGAGAAAACTCACATTTGCAAGAGGGGACCTTTTCCCTAAGTTAATAAATACACACCATGTGTGTCAATCATAACTGGTTGAAATAAATTCCTTGCAAAAAGAAGGAAAGTCCAAGTGGGCATAGGCAACTCTCCTATACGAAAAACACTTTACCTGCTTCACTATCTCAATTTGAGCAAAGCAGGACAGAGCCATGACCAGAGAGTGGATGCCTTTGAAAACCCTGCCTCTATCTTTCAAGTCTCTGTTACTCAAGTGTCTGCCTCTATTATTGACAGTGTCTCAGAAGGAAGGATCACTGCCAGGAGTGTACTTCGAAACTATCCAAAGCACCAAGTTTGAAACTCTTGAAACCCAAGACATTTGTGGTTTTGCTCAGCCATGACCCTCAGCTTGGGTGTCTCAGCCACCCTGTGCTAGGGGCACCCTGCATTACACTGTGGAGGAAGCCCTGGAGGAAGCCCCTGGACCTGTGCCCAAAGCCTCAAAGCCAAGGACTCGTGACTCGTGGCCAGTGTGGGGACCAGGTTCCTTTGGGAGCTTTGAGCACTTTATGTACTTGAGGCTGTCACTTCCTGCATTTTGAGGCAGATGCTGCTCCTCCCAATTCCCATGCTGAGGGGACTATATGCCAAAAGCAGCTTGGTTTTTTCCTCTTTCCTGTGCTTTTACGAAGAAGGAGACAGCTTAGCCTATGATGCTTTCCAAAGATGATATAACATTACCTCAGGGAGGCTATGCCCCCAGTCCTGTTAGGACTCCGTCACACCACATCAGTCTGGAGCACAGGCTTGCTCCTTGCTCCACGGTACAAAACGAGTTCCTTCCAGCAACAGTTTTACAGCAAGCTCACAGTTGCTTTAAATTAGAAAAGTTGGCAGGTAGCCAAGGAAAGGAGCAGGAGCTTGCTCAGCTGAGACAGACAGAAAACTCTGCAAGAGCATCAAGCCTCAGATAGGTTTTCACAAAGTACATTTCTTTGTCATCCCAGTATTTAAATTTCTTTTAAAGCATTTTGAATCACCAAAAATTACCTGCTGGCTTGAATCTACAACTCTTATACTACCCAAACAGAGCACGTTGCTTTCCCTGAAAAATCAGATGTCATCTACTCAGCTGTGAAGGTAAGTTGTAACTGATTCTACTTTCCTGAACTGACTTCTCTGAAATGCATCTGGAGAAAGGAATGCAATAGAAAGATGTTTCAGAAAATGCATATTTTTTCTGAGATACATGTAATTCTGTTAGAAATAGACTGTTGTGGTGTCTCGGTGAAATCTGCTTATCTATCTTCTCTTGTAAGAGATGAGTAATAAACTTGGAAATTTATGCACAAAACATCCCCATCAGAAAGTTAGCAGACAGATTGTTTAAAAAAATCAAGGATGTAATATTCCGGTGAAAAAAAAAAATTGTTTTAAATGTCTACCTTTCACAGGGTTTAGGGTGATCAAATTACCTAAAACATTTTAAAATTATTTCTCTCTATCTAGCATTAATCTTACATTCCACCAACCCAGACCAGAGATTATTTGGGTTTTTTTGCTCATGAATGATTCCATCATCATGCCAAATATTCACTCTAACTGCAGTTGCTATGGTTTCATAGAAACTTGTTTTGCAAAAAAAAAAATCTATAAATACCAAATAAACAGTTTTGCTTCAGACTTGCACTATTGCAAAGTGAAGCTCATGCATTTACCTTATTAAACTCTCAAAAATATATCTGTTATTTTGCCCCTGTGTTTCTTCTGCTTGGTTGGGTTTTTTTCCAGATCATTTTACTTTTTGTGTTTCCACTGCTCCCAGCAGTGTGCTTTGTGCCTAAGAGTAGGCTGGTGAGACTGTGTGTTGTTAAATACAGATGAAATGCTGAGTGTAAGTGATTAATCACAACCTTGGTCTGGTAGGTGAGAGTATAAGTGGATTAGCAGATTCAAGCTCCCTTTTTCTGCTGGGTCTCTGCTTACCATTACCCAGGCAAGGCTGAGGCAAGCGTTGCCTGCTGCCCAAAACCTGATAGCCACAGTGGGGACTAATTCCTCTATCCCACTCATTTTCAAGGAAATGATGAAGCTTTTTAGGCTGAAGTTTTAGGAAAATATGGGTGTGAGAACAGCATTACCCACAGCCCTTGGAGCTGCACAAGCTATTGAAATTTAATAACAGGAACCTGCTTCAGGAACCACACAATCGTGTTCTATAGCATGCTGCATTTAAGAAGCAGAAAATCCCTTCCCGTAGTTCCTGTCCCCTGTTTTGCCTGACTTGGGACAACTTCAGCTGTGCTACTGGAGCAGATTTACCCTGGTGAGAATGGAGGGCTGTCAATGCCCCTAATGCTGTGTTCCCATGGATCACACTGTAAGACATGTATTTAAGAGCAGAGAAACACAGAGCAGGGAGGGCAGGGAAAAGAGTGCAGAAAATCAAAACTGGAAGTGTAGGAGTTGATATGCCTGCCCACTGTCATGGAAGAAATGCTAAAATCCTGTTGACTTTGAAGCCCCTGTGTTAAGTTTGTGCCAAATGGGAAGGCCACCATGACCATCTTTGCTGAACTCTGGAAAGGTGGAGCTAGGAACACCTCCATCAGGTGTCTCCTGGAAGAGAACTACACTGTGTAGGGATTGGGAAGTGTATTGACTCTCTCAGTGCTTGCTATTCCTTGTCTTTCCTCTACAATACCCCACCAATCTGATGAGTAGGTGGGAGTGAAGGTGGTAAAGACTGCTCCATGTTGCTTATTGATACTGGGGACAGGAGGGTTTCTGAAGCTGAATATCTCAGCCAAAGGGACTGCTTCTGGCTCAGCAGCAATGACAGGGAAGGATGCAAACAAAGAAGGTAGTATTTTGTTATTCACCCCCTTCATCATCTCCACTGTTGCACTTATCTGTGGTTCAGTCACAGTGACAAGGTGTGGAGGTAAAAGGAAATCCGTATTTCTGAGGGCTGGGTTTGAACGCCTGCAGGAGAAGTTCTTCTGTCCCATTCGCATAGCTAACTTGTATCCTTAATTCTCTGTGACGTGCCCATTCACAAGTCCATCCCATGCACTGGTAGGCCTGATTTTCAGAGCCCTTAAACAGATGCTGTATGAACATTACATATATTGTCATTGCAAATAACATCCCTGTTACCAAAGGATCACACTGCAAATGATGAAACTAAAACTTAGATTCACCAGAAAAACTTAACTTCACAGGGAAGCAACAATCCTAAGGTTTCAACCTTTTACACAAATAACGATAATTTAAAAAGTCTTTCTGATTCAGAGACCTTGCTTGTCATAGATACAAGGCAGGTCAATCTCCATTTTCACTGCTGAAGTGGATTCTCTGTTAGCAAAAAGGACAGCAAAGTGATTATGTGATTGCCTTGACAGAGAAATCTAGAGTCTTTTCAGGTTCATCTTCATGGTTCTACCTGGAAAAAAAAGGCTGCAAATTAAATAACCACTGGGAAAATTTATATTTTAGTTACAGATATTGGGCTGCAACTGTCAGCAAAGGGTATTTATTTCTGCTCCCAGTCTCTCTAAAGTAAAAGGTGCACATCACCCCTCCACATTTCTCTGTTGGGCTGAAGAAGGAATCTGGATTACTCTGATTTCCCAAAGCTGAAATAAAGAGTTTGTGTTCTTCATAAATTAGGATTCAGCTTTCATTTTTTGAAAAGCAGTGTGAAACTGTTCTTGGTTGTCTGAGACTCACCTGATGTTGGATGCAGATGGGAAAGCCCAAAGTGATGAAAGCAGAACAGCAAAGCACCTAATTCAAGTCTTCAAAGATACTTAACAGTTTCATTAAACCTTCGAGCTGGGATAGGGCCACATGACCAAGGGGTTTACACATTTCTGTGAGGTTTAGGTGTTGGGAAGAACAGAACTGTTTAGTATAAAATTAATTCTTATCACAGAGGATAATAAGAACCACTTTTAGAGGGGAAGAACATGCTATGAATAATGGGAAAACACGTCCTGGCAGTGAGAGATATACAGTTATAAAATAATCCAGAGGGAAAGAAGGGAAAAGTCTCACTGGCTGGGATGTTTCACTTACTCTGGGCAAACCTAGTAGAAATCTGTGGGGAGCAATCATTCCTAGGCTGAGAGATGTGATAGTCCATATGTTGTGCTGGCTTAAATGTATTGGCTCATCTTCAGTCTATCTACTGTATTTGTCTTCCTCATCCACGTGATTATCACGTCTCTCAGATCCAAATGGGGCCAGATCTCAAAAATTTGATGGAGATAGTTGATTATGTTTGGACACCATCAGGCCACCCATCCTATTTTCAACTCACATTCTCCCCTTCTCTTTTGGAGAGACCCCAAACCCAAAATCAGACATCCTGCAAAAAACAGGAACATCTCCTTGGCAGGAGTCCAAGGTTAAAGTTAAGGGAAGGGATAAGGAAGGTTTAAGGAACTGTTTGGTTAAGGGAATGGGGGTTTTTGATGTATTGTAATTCATGGACTTTGTTTTATTTCTCTCCCTCTCTCCTTTTTTTTTTTTTTT